>OY856187.1:18126737-18423181 GCA_963693315.1 Diogma glabrata | reverse complement strand
ATATTCCAAAGAAACTATTGCCTAATTTAAAACAATAATAAATCTTCAAAACAACAACAACAAACATTCAAAACAAATTTTTTAACTTTTTGCGAAAAAAAAAAATAAAAACAAAAAAATTATATGAAATCTACCTAAAACAAAAGAAAATTTATTTAATTGGGATTTGTTTGTAATTATATAGCGTTTTAGTGGCTTGCATTGAGTTAGTATAATGTTAATTGCATTGGAACTTCTAGGGTTAGAAAGCTAAACTTTTAATTCCCGAATTTAGTTAGCTGTGGTTACAGAAAATTCGGTTACAAGAGTTTGTTTTAAAGCAGTATGACGTATTTGCTCCAATTTTCTCTCAATATCATTAATATGTTGAAGTTCAACTTCACATTTAGGTTGGCAACTAAAAAAAATTCTAAATGAGTTCAAACATTTCTCTAAATCTTTAATAATTGGCATTTCTAAATCATCTCCACTGTCATTCTCATATTCATCGTGTGTATTCATGTTAGATTGTCGAACTGCATTTAAAATATCTTCATCGCTGATATCTTCCGATACAATAACATTCCAATCTACATTTAAATAATCAGCTAAATTAACGTCTCTACTTAAATTCTGAATTACTGGATCTCGCCATTATAAATGTTCCACCTCCTGTCGAGTGGCTTCAATATTATCATCAGTAGCTAAAGAATTATCGTGACAGGTAGGCCAAGCTTTTTTAAAACAAGTTGCAATGGTATTTGGTTGCACTAGGTCCCATGCCACCTTGGCCATATAGCATCCTTCGAAAACATTAAAGTTCGGCAAATAGGTGTTACTTTCGATGCTTGAAATAATTTTTTCAACAAAAGTTTTCGACAGTGCACTTTGAAATTTTGGATAATTCCTTGATCCATCGGTTGAATTTGGTGGCAAATATTTTACGCTTATAGATTTTAAGCCGTCAACATCCAAGTGCGATGGGCAATTATCCACTAATAAAACGATCTGTCGTTTTTGACTGTAAAATATTTTGTCAATATGACGCAAATAAAATTCCCATTCCTAGAATGTCATCCACGCTTTCGAGTTTTCTTTGTAAAGAACCGGGAGCGTACGCAGATTTTTGAAGCATCTAGGGTTATTATATTTACCAATAACTAATAAAGGCAATTTTTTGGCTCTCGTTAAATTTGCTCCTAAGAGAATGGTAAGCCGATCTTTACTTTTTTTTGTGCCAAAACAGGGATCGTCTTTAACCGCCATAGTCTTGTAATTTGTAGTAAAGGCCGTTTTCATCGATGTTAAATATATTATCTGGTTGACACTCATTTAGGATATACGGCAATTTTTGTTCAACCCAACAAGTTGCTTGAGACGTAGACGCTGATAATTTTTCCCCCAAGATTTGTTTATAAATAATACCATGACGTTTTTTTAGACCTATGATTAGAAAACACCATTTAATAATGTAATGTGTGCGATACAATAGTATTTACCTTCGATCCAGCCTTTACTAGCTTTGAAATCTCTAATATTTAATTTTTGGGCGAACTCGATAGATTTTTCTTTAATTATATTGCCACTGATGGGAATATTCCTGGCTCTGTACTTTTGTATCCATTTCACAATAGCATCTTCAATTTGAACAAATTTTCCTTGCCGAAGTTTTGTACGATCTTTGTAAATTAACGCGTTTTTAAATTTTTCTTTATTTTTAATAATCTCACTCACAGAACTTTTTGAAATATTGTATTTGTTCAATATTTGACATATCTTTATGCTCAGCATCTTCAATTAATTTCAATTTAACGTCTAATTTAATAGCTTTACGTTTTTGTGACATTTTTTTTAATTCAATGCAAAACGTATGACACATACGCAGTAGAATTACAAAACTAACCTATTTTCTTCACGCCATCCAAAAACTTTTATAAAACCAATACATATAAACAATCTTGAGCAATTCGTCAGAAAATGATCATGTGTTTACATTATGGTATAGGCCCAAGGTTACCAGACGTCCCGATTTATAACATAGATTCCCGCGTCCCGATTTTCTTCAAAAAGTCCCGCAACGCGAATTAAATTCAACATACAATGAGCACACACAGATAAAATTTTGATGATAAGTCAAGATACTAAAAGATTCTTGTCCAAAAATAATGCAATACTGCATGCAGGAATCGTCTTATGTAATTTTTGACTACTTCTTTAGTCGACATCTTGTAACTCTAGGACATTAGAATTTTTTTAATATCTGTAGGCATTAATACATATAAGCGTTTCCTAAAAAATAAACTTATAGTTTTTCCGCAAACACAAATACTGCGTTCATATGATTCCTTACAAAATTAGACCAGGGCCAAACCGTTATAAATATCGAAATAGACGAAAAATTCTTAGCAGTATACGAATGGTCGGAAAATGTAGCTAAGGGTCTAAGTAATTAAGGAAAAATCGACCGAACTGTGTAAAAGTCCCGGAAAGGGGTGAGGGGTTGTAGTATATACGTTTTTAGGGGTTTGTATAAGTTTTTTGCGATTTGCGACTAAACTATGCATCCTTTCGAAAAAAGTTGTAGATAATAAAAAAATCTAAATCTTTTTACCGGTCATTATTGACCATAACCACAAAATTATAGAGAAAAATGCAAAAAACCGTTTTTTTTGTTTTTAATTTATAACTATCGCAAAAGTTGTTATATTTTCATGAAAATCGGTGAAAATGTTCTTTTTTGTGTTTCAAACAGTCCCAAATTTTTTCAAAGCGAAATATTCAATTGTCGATGTTTTATGAAGAAAATTAAAAAAAAAGGCTAAATTTTCAATCGAAATATTTGGTTAGGAAATTTTCGATTTTTGAACTTTACCAGTGCTCATTTTTTTTGTTGAAATCCCAACTTTAATATAGAATTAAAAAATAATATTGTTTACGTACAAAAATTTCGTTAAAAAAGCGAAAAACCGAAAAAACTACTTTCAAATCATGAATTTCTTTTTCTTTGTTGTAAATAAACGTTTGCATTCATAAAAAGCGTTAATTCACATACGATACTATGTTATACAAGTAATTTACATACACTTAACTAATCTTGGCTTTCAAAGTCCCGAAATCATCGTTTAAACTGCAGTTAAATAGGTAAGAACTCAAAAAACACAAAGGCTGTGTGTGACTGAGAAATTTTTTTTTATTATTTCTTGGGATTCGTAAGTATCTACAAATTATCATGTCAAAGTGTTTTGATGACAAAATACAAAAATTAAAAGTAAAATAATTTCATTGAAATCTTTTTTTTCTTCCTGGGCTTCATCGCGAGAATCGAATTCTTCATCGCCAGAATCGATCAACCTTTCGATTTCTTCATGTTTATTTTCTACATCTTCAATTCCTTGGAGCTGTTCTGGATTTTCCAGTTCAGTATCATTATTTTCATTATTACTATTTATTAGACAGTCGATACCATCTCCGTCTTCGATGTCCTCGAGATTACAAAATATTTCGTATAAGAACTTTTCGGCATTAGAACACAGATCAGCACCGTGACAATTTATGCACAAAATTGTGCACTTTAAGCCATTGAGACACCCACATATGTTATTACCGCATCCTTTTTCGCAGCTGTCGCAGATAATTTTCAATAAATTTTCGGGAATTAATTCTTGTTCTGTAAATATAGGTACGATACCTGTAAATATAGGTACGATACCATTAAACGGATGTTTGCATCCCCAATCTGTAGCTGTAAATTGATGACTGTAATTGATGAAAATACACCCTGTAACAATGTAGCTTTACTGCTCCTTCAGTTAAAGGTAATTTTTCCAAATGAAATGATGATTTTACAGAAGACGCTTGGTAGAGTTCAAATCTTAAATCGTGAAGATATGAATTTATAATTTTACTTTTGTAAATAGAAGCTCTTATTTGTAATTCATTTTCGGTAATCGTTTGTTTGTCTGCATTTGTATTGCATAAAAATTTCTGCAAGATCAGGTAAATGTTTATTGGCCAATAATAATTTTATTATTTTTAATTATTAATGATTTTTTTTTCCTTTCCCAGCAAAACCTGAATCTATTGCTAAAAGTTTAAAACGAATTTAAAGAAAAGATTTTCAAATAAAGCAAACGATTAAATAAAATAATCACCATAGTTTAAACGATGGTTTCGGGACTTTGAAAGCCAAGATTAGTTAAGTGTATGTAAATTACTTGTATAACATAGTATCGTATGTGAATTAACGCTTTTTATGAATGCAAACGTTTATTTACAACAAAGAAAAAGAAATTCATGATTTGAAAGTAGTTTTTTTCGGTTTTTCGCTTTTTTAACGAAATTTTTGTACGTAAACAATATTATATTTTAATTCTATATTAAAGTTGGGATTTCAACAAAAAAAATGAGCACTGGAAAAGTTCAAAAATCAAAAATTTCCTAACCAAATTTTTCGATTGAAAATTGAGTCTTTTTTTTTAATTTTCTTCATAAAACATCGACAATTGAATATTTCGCTTTGAAAAAATTTGGGACTGTTTGAAACACAAAAAAGAACATTTTCACCGATTTTCATGAAAATATAACAACTTTTGCGATAGTTATAAATTAAAAACAAAAAAAAACGGTTTTTTGCATTTTTCTCGATAATTTTGGGGTTATGGTCAATAATGACCGGTAAAAAGATTTAGATTTTTTTATTATCTACAACTTTTACATAAAACTTTTTTCGATGGGATGCATAGTTTAGTCGCAAATCGCGAAAAACTAATGTAAACCCCTAAAAACGTATATACTACGACCCCTCACCCCTTTCCGGGACTTTTACACAGTTCGGTCGATTTTTCCTTAATTACTTAGACCCTTAGCTACATTTTCCGACCATTCGGATACTGCTAAGAATTTTTTTTTCCTCTAACGGATTGGCCCTGGTCTAAATATACTTTATTGCTAATTGCTATTGGTAAACATTTTTGTGATTCGAATTATTATTATTCAAACTATTTTTGTCTAAATATTTAATTGTTTTATTTTAACGTATATAATTTAATAAGAATGTTTTAATTAAAAAATAAATTATTTTGATGAGATGGAAGTTAGGGAAGAGGAATCGAACCCTCGGGTCTGCAACCTACATATCCTTACAATTTGTGTTAATTCTACGAAATAATAAATAAGATGAAACAGTGACGGTGACAGTGACAGTGAACCTGTGATAGTTCAAATCAGAACTCAACATATGGTCAGAAAAAAAAATTCGAAAATGCTTGAGTGAAAGCAGAGGGGCAGCTTAGGCTTTACGAGAAGTGATATGTCTTCAATTATAAATGCTAAAACGCTATTAAAATTAACAGACTGTATAGATTATTGATACCCTAGGTGCTATTGTAGAAAGTTTTACAATTCGAGTAACAGACTTGGATTTTCTTAACATCAAATTAAAAAGTTTCATTTCTGACATGAAAAAAAAACCTACCTATAGAATTCTTAAGAAATTGGTTGAATTTTTATAGAACTTCCATTTAATTTCTTAAAAATTGTTTGTTTTATTTGCTCGATACCGAATGTTAACGCGTTTGTGGAAAGACTGTTAGGTATAATGCCCAATGAACGGCGAAAATCATACGTATATTAGAATATAAAAGTCCGTGCCGTGCTTATGGTGAAAAAAAATCGGGATAGGATGCCAAAGATTTAAAAAGTTTTAAAAAGTCTTCTGATAAACTATCCACGTGCTATTTTATTTTGTGTATTATTTACATACATAGAGTAAAAATTGACTGAAAACAATTTTTTTTAGCCTTAAGTTAAGAGCGGTTTATCTCGGAATTTGGACAACCGAAAAGAGAGCTTTTTGTCTTAAATACGGAAACTCGCAAACGCTTTTTAGGTTCAACAAACCATTTTTATTTAAAAGGAAAACACAAGTTTGATTGGTTTTTAACAACTAAACGGAATATGTTTTGCAAATTTTTTAGTTTTAGCTTAAAATTAATTTTATTTGCTAATTAAATTCCATTTTTTTTAAATTTTAACTGTTTTGTCCCGACTTTGTCATTTCAAAATCGGGTAACCCTGAATAGGCCAACAGGGTAAATATGTAAAATTTTCCTTTGTTATTTGTTTCAGTTACTCGCAAAAACAGTTTAATCTATAATGATTATAGTTTTGCTTTCACCTGTAAACACATATTTAAATGAATAAAAATTCAAAATAATAAATATATGTGTGAGTGTTCGTCAAATGGTAAACACAACAAATGATCGACATAGTGCAAAAACGGAAAAACATATTCGTTATATTCAGTAAAATATAGGTGGTATGTTTTAATTTTTATTGAAATACTATTCGTTATAACGTTATAACGAGGTTCGTTATAAAAAGAAAAATTTATTTTGTGCTATATGAGACTATTAAAAATATTTTTATTCGCCTACATATTAAAGTGTTGCTTTATTACTGCGATTTGCGGCTTTAAAGTATCACTTTTCAACTATTTATTTTGTTGTCATAGCTACGTCCAAAAAAGTAAAAAGCATTTGTATTTGCTTAAATTCTATGAAAAATAAAAATTTTTATCAAAGCAACCCTTAAATTCAAAATTTCATTATCCAATTAAAATAGTTGTTATCATTTGTTGTCATAGCTACACAATAATTTGGAAAAAATAATAAATATTTTGTCAAAGGTTACTTGTTCCACATATTTTTATTTTAAAATTTATAAAAATTTATAATTTTAATTTAGAATTGTTATTCTATAAACAACTTTTCTTAAAATATTTTGCTTGCGGCGAATAAAAAATAGTATATGATGCACGGACGTAAGCTATTTTGGACTTAATGTGGGTGCAAATCTCGGCTAGCACCTCGATTTGCAAACTCCACATCCGTCCAAAATCTTTAGCTTTACGTCCTAGCATCATAATGTACTATTGTTAAAAAGAGGTTTTCGTTATATCCGAGGATTTTATAACCAAGTTTGACTGTACATGGAAAGATGGTATCACAGTTGAGAATAAAGTATGACCGTTGATCACAGATAAGTATGTAGGTGTATTTAGTACGTGTTGATAAATGGCACAATACATACAGATGAAATGTTGATATCACAGGCGAGAGTAAAAAGTATAACCGTTGATCACAGATCTAGGTGTATTGAGTACGTTTTGATTCATCATGTTCGTGTTCTCTAAAATTCTTAATGTATGATAATGTTGTCATAATGTGATTGGAGATAGTCAGAATCTTCTTGTTTATTGATACTGTTATCACATTTTTTAATATGTATCATCTCTAGTATGCTGCGTTTTCGGTAATTTGACTCTTTGGCTAGGATTTTTTTTTTTTTTTTAAAAATAAAATGTGTTGTGTAATAGGGTTTAAAATATGTGTCACAACAACACATAAATACCTTTTAAGACCTAGGTCTAGACCTGGATCCCACAACAACTGGCGTTCTAAGGTGTAGATTAACGCTTTTTTTGAACATCTGCGGGTTAAAGCCACCTGAGACTAAGTGTTCCGGCAAACTATTCCATTTGTACGCAGTTCGGACAAAAAAGTCTTTCTGCGATCTGCCAGTATGACAGCGCGGGATCTTTACCGTTTCACCGGTTGCGGCAGCCGATTGCCGAGTGGAACGGGGGTAAGAATAAGTTTGAGGCATGATGCCGCTGATTTCATCTGAGCACTGCTGATGACGATATTTGTAAAAAACAACGAGGTCAGCAACAGTGCGACGATGTTGTAGGGAATCAAGTTTTGATGTCAAAGTTCGATCACCCACAATTCGTATAGCCCGCTTTTGAACAGAGTCCAAGAGGGCCAAGATGGAAACAGGGGCAGCACCCCAAACTTGACAGCAGTACTCCATACAGGGGCGAATATAGGACTAATAAACATGGAGCAATTGGTATGGAGTGAAAATTTTTTTGCATCTATTTAGGAGGTCGAGTTTTTTAGACGCGCTTTTTGCCATCGCCATTACATAATCGTTCCAGAGTAGGTTATTTGAAACTGTGACACCCAATAAATGAATGTTTTTACATTCACCTATTGGTTCATCACACATATTGAATAAAATATCTTTGGGGAACTCGGTCTTTAATCTGGAAACAATCAACAGCTGTGTTTTGGTAGAGTTGAAATTGACAAGGTTTTGGTCACCCCAGTCGGCGACTTTATTCAGGTCTTTGTTCACGTTTATGGCAGCGTCTCTCCGGGCAGGATTAATTCGTTCGTGCATTTTACCTTTTGAAGGAAGGGGCTCGAACGACTTGTGCAGAGTACTCAGTGGCGGATTATGCCTTTAAGGGGCCTGAGGCGGAACAAAATTTTGGGGCCTAAGATTTTACCAAAAATTTTGCAAATGAGTTTGATTAAGACTATTTCTTAAATAATTTTTTATCCGCTTCAGAACGGAGAAAGATCGTTCCTTCCCCACTTGCGTTGCATATCGGCAATGTAAGAAATATTTTTAAAATAGTTTCCACATTGGGAAATGAAGATTGCAGGCCATCAATGATTACCTTGTACATCTTAAATGGACAAGTGATGTTCTCTTCTTTTATATATTTTAAAAAATGATGTACTTCGTCTTTAAAATATTGTACTTCTATATCCCCCGCATATGTATTTGACAATTCTAAAATACACTTGTCAACTTCATCACTGGATATATTTTGATCAAAAAATAATTTAAAATTATTTAAAACAGTTTCATATATGGACGTTCTGGTAGACATTTCAGTGGCAAGTCTATCACAGATCATATTGTGAGTATTTATAATAAACAATTCTCGTCCTACTGGCTGTGTATCATTTCCAGATGATTCATCATACATAATTTTGCGTTTTCTTTTCGTCCTTCTTTGTAGCTAATATTGTCTGTTAATAAGTTTGCTTGCTTTTCTATGCTCTCAAAATCATTCCGAACATCCCCTATAAATTGTGACAAAGAATTAAACAGTTTTACTCCTTGTAATAAGTTCGTTTGAATATTTTGAAATGATTTTCTAGTACTATTGATTCTTTGCAATAATATATCCCATAGAACGGTTAATAAGGCAATTCATATTCATCGAAAGAGATAGCTAATTTTTTAACCTCAACTTTAGTAATCGGTTTTTCGTCTTCATTTTCGCTAATTTGGATAAGAACGCTTTTAATATTTTTGTAATTAAACCGCAAGGCGGATACTGCATCAGCTCTTGCAGACCATCTTGTCACTTGTGTCACTTAATTTTTTAATATGTTTGGAATTAGGATCGGAAAAATTATCAATAAGCAACTTCCATCTGTGAGTAGATGAAGAAAAGAATACATATATATATATTTTGGATAAAGTTAAAATAATACACCACAGTAGAATAGGCATCTGCAGCTTAATTTCCAATTAAATTAAGCGTATGACTTGTACAAGGAATAAAAATGTCGGTCTCACTTAGAGTTTTAATTCTGGCTTGTAAACCATTATATTTTTCGGCCATATATGTTTGACCGCGACAATTTTTAATATCCAAAGACAAATTGTTTAAAGTTTTCAAAATAAGTTGTGCTAGATATTCTGAACTGTGATTTTCAATTTGTAAAAATCCAAAAATCGTTCTTTCGCATCGCCCACTTTATCAATGTACCTTAATATAAAACTTAGTTGGTCAGGGTGGTTCACGTCTGGCGTAGAACCAAAAATAATTGAATAATATAAAGAGTCCTGAATTTCTTGAATTAGGTGTTCTTTTACTTCAGTTCCCATTAAATTTATAAATTCATCGCATATGGTATGTGATAAATAACTTACATTACCTTTTCCTGGATGGCTGTACCTCTCCAAATGATTTTTAAGAAAATCATCAAATTGGGATAGGTACTCAATGCATGTCATAAAATTTCCTTTTCTGTTCGAATCAATCAATCTTCTCGATGACCACGAAATGCTAAACCCAAAGTAGCTAATAGCTTTACTGTAGCTGCAACTCTTTTTAAAACTTCCCGCCAGTATTTTTGTTGTACTTCAATTTCACGAGCTATTTGAGTATCAATACGTCCAGTTACAAACAATCTTTTTTTCAAATTTTTCAAACAAATTTTTTAGACAATCTTTTTTCCAATCAACGTGAATAAAACGAAATATACAACTAAAGCTAAAACATCTATACTATATCAATCATATCATATGGAAACCCTTTTCAAACGTTAATCCAAATGATGAATTTAGCATGTATTGTATAAAAAATACATGGATTTTAAGCATACAATAATAGATTTCAATTCTACACGTTAAAAAGTTTTCATTTGTTTAGTTAAATATGCAATTAATCTAAAATATGTACAATTATATGCTTAAAATTGAGGTTTTCAGTTTAATGCTTTCAATAAATTGTATGTCTTAAAAGAAATCCAAAATCATTGATGAAAACATAAAACTCAAATATACTTCAAATATTTAAAAAATACTTATCTGGATTTTGTTTTTATCAATAATTTTGCGATTGATATAATAACAGCCCATTGCAAATAAAGTTTTAGTATTAATATTCATTCGTAGCAGTGGAACTTTTCAAAACAAAATGTTTTTTTACTATACAAATTGAAAAACGAATTTGTACATTAAAAAACTATAAAACTATCAAATTAGAATTATTAAAATAAATACATACATGAAAAAAAGTAATACAAATTGACAACCTAACACTTTTACATGTGGGATAATATTAAAAAAATCTTTAGGTTTAAAAACTTTGGTTGAATGAACGCAGTCATCTGATATTTGAATACCTATAAAATATCAATACTATTTGTAGCGAGGGGGCCCCTGCGCATGTGGGGCCCGAGGCGGCCGCCTCTTCCGCCTCTATGGTAATCCGCCACTGAGAGTACTATCATCTGCAAAACTATTTATTGGGTTGCTGGTGATTTTCAACAATTCGTTGATATAAATCAAAAATAGGGTTGGGGACAATACTGAGCCTTGGGGTACACCAGCGTTAATTAGTTTAGACTCAGAATAAAATCCGTCTAAGGAGACCGAAATGTATCGGTTGGATAGAAAATTTTGAATCAGCCTCACAACATTGGGATGAAAACCGTACGCAACGAGCTTGTTGATTAAGTTGGCATGCCAGACTCGATCGAATGCCTTGGAGATGTTTAAGGTGATAACATATGTGTCACCACCTTTATCAAGTATGCTGTTCCAACAATGCGCTACATAGTTTAATAGATCGGTAGTTGATCTTTTGTTTCGAAAACCGTATTGGCTGTCGGATATTAAATGATTTTCTTCCAGAAATTTTGAAATGTGTGTATTAATATAATGCTCGTAGACTTGGATAGGACCGATAGTAAAGCTATTAGCCTATAATTTGAGATATCGGATTTTGGTCCTTTTTGGGGGACGGGCTGGACATTTGCCAACTTCCAGCACGAGGAAAATATACCAGATTTGTAGGATTGGTAGAATATTTTAGTTAAAGTTGGTGCAAGTTCTTTGGAAAAGGTTTTTAAAACAATGGGTGGAATATTGTCCATTCCTGAGGCTTTGTTGATGTTTAACCCCTTTAAAAGTTTAGCGACTATTTTGGGTTTAAAGTGAAGTTCATTCATATTAACTCCTGAAGACTGGATTTGAGGTATTTCTTTAGGAGTTTCCAAAACAGTGGAGTTCAGAGCAAAGCGTTCAGCGAACAAGTTAGCTTTTCTTGCGGGATCATTGACGGTTAAATCACCATCAATAATAGGGGGAATAGAAATTTTTGTACCAGAATTTAAAGAATTAATGGCACTGTAGAAACTCTTGTCAGAAACAGACATAGACGTAAGTTTTGAGGCTTTCGCTCTGTCAATTTCAGACTTTTCGTTTGAGATAATCTGGTTAGATATTTTGTTGGCCTCTAGATATTGGGTTCGATTAGTGGGAGTTTTGTTGTGAATCCAAATATTAATTGATCTACGTTTGTTTCTAAGTGCCGTTTTGGCCGCTTTCGAATACAAGTATTTTTGTTTGGGTTTTACTATGGAGAAAGGGACAAATTTATTGATAGCAAATTGGATGGTTTCTGTAAAGTTTTGAGCAGAAATATTTACATTGTCAGTGTAAAAACAATGATGGAAAAAATTTTGAAGAGCACTCTTATCCATTTTTGAGTAGTGAAATATTTTACGGGGTTTGGGAGCTGTAGTTTTAAGTAAATCAGTTTTGATAACTGATGAGATTAAATAATGATCAGAATTTCCAATAGTACCTTTCGCGACATCGACACTCGTAATATCTGGCATTGTGGTAAGATAGAGATCTAAAAGAAAACTATTATCACTGCCATTACGGGGAGTGAAAGTCGGGCTTTTAACAATTTGGAATAGGCCCTGAGATGCGGCATTTCTGCCAGTTTTCCACTCTTATCAACATTGTCGGTCGATTTGGAGAATTCCAACCATGATTTGTTGTGGACGTTGAAGTCACCGGTAACGATAACTTCACAATTAGGGGACTTTGCACGAGGATTACCATCTTTCCATGTATATACCATCTTTCCATGTATTCTGCAATTCATTCTTGTACTGTTTGTAAACTAATTTTAATTCTTGTTCTGTTTTATTCCTTTAACTTTTTGTTTACCTAAAGCACTATGACATTCAGTTGTAATTTAAAAATCAAGAGAAAAATGTAAATACTGTGATGTGTCATTTTAAAGCCATTTAATTTGTAAGTTCAGATCTTAATATTAATTTTAAATTTAATTGTAATGTCTTTATTGTTTGTTAATTTACTTTTTAGCTATCCTCCTGATGATGAATACGAATTGTATTCGAAACGTTGAGTTTTAAATAAAGTTGTGTGTTGGCTAATACCAAATAATTTAAAATGTTGTATAAATAGTTTTGTTATATTTACTAGTTAACAATCTAATATAATTTTACTAAGAAAAAGTTATTTTTGAATAACAAGCACAATTTTCACTTTTAAATTACTAGCGATTCTCCGTGTATAAATTTGTAGATAATAAGATATGTTGACTCGAACACTCATCAAAATAGAAGAAGAAATCCATCACGATTAAAAATTTTTTTTAAGAGAAAATACATTGAACTAAAATCAATGTTCGAAAATCGAATTCGATTTAAAAAATTAATTAATAAATTTACCGTATGGATGGCGTGCATATGATTAAGTATCAGATGGTTCGTATCATGACTATAACTGATCGTTTAAGTTTAAGTTTGTTTGAGTTTAAGTTTGTGGTGATTATAATTATTTATATTTAAATATATTAACCACTACAACTTCTTTTAAAAAACGTGAAAGCTTGATGAGAAGTTTTTCCTTAAAGAAAAGGGAAAAATCGGGCATTTTTGATACGTCAAGGGGAAATTTATTTTTTAAAATCTGGCATGTGTGATGTGATATACACACATATAAAAATTTTTGGAAGACAATTATTTGAAATCTGACAACCAATACGTTTTTCGAAACAACAGATCAACAACCGATCGAAACACACCTATCTACATCCTACAAATGAAATGCTTGGCCCGAATCAATATATCAACGTTCAATCCACAAAGGTTTAAAAACCGTTAATCAACAAATATTTTGATTGGATTGTGAAATTTTGAATTTAATGATTGCTTTGATAAAAATTTCTATTTTTTTATAGAATTTAAACAAATGCAAATGTTTTTACTTTTTTGGACGTAACCATGACCGTAAAATATATTGTTACGGTTATATCAAAATCATAACAGAACACAACAACAAATTAATGAAACGAATAGTGTTGTTGTTATTGTATTCTTAGGATTAGGGTCAACAATAAATAAAATTGAATGATTTTATCAATCAAATCAACATAACGTAAAATAATCGAATAATCTAATATTTACTCAAGGTTTCTAAAAAGTGACCTCGAATTATCTAAAAAATTTGCAGAATCGTATATAATCAATTTACCTCTTATAGAATTAATTAGCTTTATTTTAAACCTGCGACGGTAAAGTTAAAATTATAAAAGTGATTTTTAAATTAGTTTTTGTGAATAAAGTTTTAAGTGTTATTGAGTAGAAATATTATGTGTATTATTTTGAACGTTGTGTTACTGGAAATTTCTACAATTAACCGTTGAAGTTTTTGAAGTTGTCTAGTTAGGAATATTGGTTACTGTATTGTTTTCCTGTTGTTGTGGAACAATAAGGTGTTGAATACTTAATAAAACCTTGTGTTTTTGCTTTCTAATCAGTGATCGAATCCAGGAAGAGATGTAGGAATTGCCTTTATCGAATTGAGCGTAAGGCCAATTCGAAGGAAGGTTAGAAAACGTAACAATATGGTTAAAATGTGACACTTTAAAGTAACCCTTTAATATGTACTAGGAGGGCCCGGCGTGCTTCGCTACGCTTATAAATAAAGCTTTTGCGTAGACATTTTGTTGACGTAGAAGCTATGATTTCAAAAAGTGGTAATGAGAAATGCTAGCATGTAATTTTTAATTTTTCTTTTGAAATATATGAATGAAAAATAATCAGAACTCTAGCTGATCAGTTCAGATATATGAAAAATTAGCGATCAAATAAGTTAGAGATCAAATAAGCTTACTTGAAAACTTATTTGATCGCTAATTTTTCATATATCCGAACTGATAAGCTAGAGTTCTGATTATTTTTCATTCATATATTTAAAAAGAAAAATTAAAAATTATATGCTAGCATTTCTCCTTACCACTTTTTGAAATCATTGCTTCTACGTCAACAAAATGTCTACGCAAAAACTTTATTTATAAGCGTAGCTAAGCACGCCGGGCCCTCCTAGTATTTATTAATCATTTCATTTCCACACGCATAAGAAAAAGTAAAGAGGTGTCAAGGGACACCCGGATGGAACGAAGTTCCTTTCGATTAATTAGTGAAGGAATGGTTGCAATAAAAATAAATTTATTTTTTTAAGTTTAGGAAATTTTGGAAATTAGGGAAATTTGGGAAATTCGGGAAATTTGGGAAATTGTTTCTTTAATTTCTAATCAATAGAAAATAAAAAAATTAGTGAAGGAATTGTAATAAAATTTTATTTTTCAGGGTGTCAAGGTTGTCAAGGGTCAAGGGTGTCATGGGTGTCAAGGGTGTCAAGGGTGTCATGGGTGTCAAGGGTGTCAAGGATGTCAAGGTTGTCAAGGAGTGTCAAGGGTGTCAAGGGTGTCAAGGCTGTCAAGGGTGTCAAGGGTGCCAATGGTGTCAAAGGTATCAAAGCTGTCTAGGGTGTCAAGAGTGTCAAGGGTGTCAAGGTTGTCAATGTTGTAAAGGGTGTCAAGGGTGTCAAGGGTGTCAAGGGTGTCAAGGGTATCAAGGGTGTCAAGAGTGTCAAGGGTGTCAAGGGTGTCAAGGCTGTCAAGGGTGTCAAGAGTGTCAAGGGTGTCAAGAGTGTCAAGGGTGTCAAGATGTCAAGGGTGTCAATCATTAAAATATTGTCGTACTAATGATCGTACTTTTCGTGAGAAATGCTAGCATGTAGCAAATGCCACCATGCTCACCGGGCCCACCTCACAAAATGTCTACGCAAAAACTTTATTTATAAGCGTAGCGAAGCACGCCGGGCCCTCCTAGTATTTATAAATCTTATATTTTCTTAAACCTCAAACCTTACGACAACAAATATATCATTTTATTTAACAAAAACAAAATAACAACAACAAATTTTCATCTCATTTGAAATTTCCCGACACAACAAAAAACTTATACTTTTATATAATCATTTTATTGATTTTCCTCAAAAATTGTATCTCTTTCTTCCTAAAACATACCAAAACAACAGAAAAAATCATAAAAATAATAATAACTGAAAATATAAGAAAAATTTGCTGTCTCTAATAATATTTAAAAACAAAGAAAAATAATACGTTTATCCCCTCCAGAAGCATTTCATAAACTAAATTTTCTTATTTCGAAAATTATAAAAATAATAATAACTGAAAATATAAGAAAAATTTGCTGTCTCTAATAATTTTTAAAAACAAAGAAAAATAATACGTTTATCCCCTCCAGAAGCATTTCATAAACTAAATTTTCTTATTTCGTTTTTGTTGTTTCGTGTTTTTTTTCTCTTAAAGCAGGCTACAAACCTTCAATCAATTTGTCAATCAATTGAAAACGAAAATAAACGAAATAAAATTTAGGGGATTTTTACACTACACGTCTGTAGCCTGCTTATCGTTTTTGTGAAGAAAAAAATATATACTTGGGCAATTCCATTTGATATTGTATAGGGGGCGGTTAAATTCAAAAATACATTTTAATTCGTCTATAACTTTTTTATTTATGATCCAAAAAATCCCAAAAATCTTTAAAACCTAAGTTACACTAATGTCAGTTAGCAGTGAAAATTTGAAATGAATCAAAATTCGAATAAAAAAGCCTTAGGCTCCAGAAAGTTTGTTTTTAGCGTATTAATATATAAGATAGGCGAGAAAAACACACATAAGTACTCCGAGAAATACTTACACTTTAATGTCTAATTTTTTTACAATGATTGATTTTGTCTGTCAAAAATTACCCTCACTTATTTGCTGCGAAAGCGCACGCCAGGGCATATATATTTTCTTAGAAGACGTTCGACATAGAGTCGTTTGGTGCATTAATTAACAAATTATTATTCGTTGAATTTTAATCATTGAAACAAATGTGATACATGTTTTTCACGTAAAATTACGTGTTCTTTCGATTGGCGCTGTTATTTTTTCGCTTTAAATTGAATTGAATGAGATATTTGTACAAAATCGTATTTTTGCATCTTAATTGTTAAATAAAAAATTTAGCGGCGGGTTTAGTGCGGAAAAATGTTGATTTGTTATTATTACATCTTAAGTAAGACTTTCTAGCAAAAAGTTTTGAGACAGGATTTTTTTCCGAAGTGAAATTCTAATTTGACTCCACTATCTTGCTAAAAATTATATATACACTATTAGCTATTTCTAGAAAACAAATGGTGGTGTGCGACCGCTACGTTTCAAAATTGGAACTTGTATCTGGATCGAATGGATGATCAAATATTACTAAACTCGGCAACATCAAAATTGTTTACCTGTCCGCTTTACGTGGAATTTCCTACAAGGTAGTTAAAAAACTACACTAGAGTCACCAGCTACAAACCAGTTTTGGGTGATCTCCACTCATCTGTTTAGTTTAAACTTGTACAAATGCAAATTTGATAATACAAAACCACCGACCAAGGCCCCACCATAACACAACTAACGGTTTGTTACTTTTAACAATATTAAGTGATATATATGTAAAACGGTGGTGTATTTAACTCGTTATGAGCTACAAGTACGTGCTCTTTAATTGTATAAAAACATTGTCACGTTTTTTAACAATCACCCTGCAGTTTACAAAGATTTGTATCACTAGATTTTTATTAGTCAACGCCAAATCATCTTTTGTAAAATAGTTCAGTTAAAATAAGTTATATTTTTGAACGAAAATAGAGTAACAACAAAATGTGCAGTGATCTAATTTTCATGGATATTAGTCAAATATAGACTGTATCAGCGATATTATGCTCTTGCAAGCTAAACGCTGCTTGTCGATGAAACAAAGATCTTTTGTTTCATAGTTATCATATTTATTTATTTATAGTTATAGATATCTATCATCTGTAGTAATGAGTAGACATCATTCATTAACTGTTCTTCGACAGGTAATTTTCTAATACAAATATTATAGTTTTATTGAAATAATTATTCCATTTGTATTTATAGTTAATTATCCAACTAAAATCAACAAAACTATAAATATATATAAATAAATAAAAATGCAAAATTTTGCGCTGTTTGCACAAATTGCATGCTGTTTGCTTATAAGAAAAACAGATGCACAACATGAAACACATTGGCAAATAAATAAAAGTGCGATTGTACATTTGTTTGAATGGAAATTTTCTGATATTGCAAATGAGTGTGAAAATTTTCTAGCACCAAATGGATATGCCGGCGTACAAACATCACCAGTGAATGAATATTTAGTATCAACAAATCGTGCATGGTGGGAGCGCTATCAACCAATTTCATATAAAATTCAAACACGATCAGGCAATGAAGAAGAATTTTTAGATATGTCAAAAAGATGTAATGATGTTGGTGTCCGTATTTACGTTTATGTTGTTTTTAATCATATGGCGGCACCATCAGAAAATATTATCGGAACTGCTGAATCAACAGCTGATCCGTTAGCGCGTGATTTTCCTAGTGTTCCATATACAAAAGATGATTTTAATCCTAGCTGCTTGATTAAAGATTATGGTAATCCGATTGAAGTACGAAATTGTGAGTTAGTTCATTTGCCCGATTTGAATCAGAACAAAGAAAATGTTCGTGAAAAAGTTGCTGAATTTTTAAATAAGCTAATTGATTTGGGAGTTGCTGGATTTCGGGTGGATGCATGTAAGCATATGTGGCCAGAGGATTTAGCTGCTATTTATGAGAAAGTTAAAAATTTAAATACAGAATTTGGATTTGAACAAAACTCAAGACCATTTATTTACCAAGAGGTGGTTGATTTAGGCGGAGAAGGCGTTTCAAAGTGAGTTTTATTTATACTTCATTTGACATGAAAGCAATATTTGTTATTCAATTCCAGAACAGAATATACAAACCTTGGTGCCGTTACTGAGTTTCTAGCATCGCTAGAAATAGGATTGATATTAAATCGTAAAAAACATTTAAATCAATTGGCGTATTGGGGTCCGACAATGGGCTTTATGACTTCAAGTGTTTCATTTATTTTCGTGGATAATCATGACAATCAACGAGGACATGGTGCTGGGGAGATTCAATCTTGACTTATAAACAACCCAAACAATATAAAATGGCCACAGTGTTTTTATTAGGACACACATTTGGAATACCTAGGGTCATGAGTTCATATGAATTTGAAGATAGTGATCAAGGTAAGAAACAAAATTATCTGATTTATTTGATTAACTCGAAATTATAAATATTTATGTTAGGACCACCAGCAGATGATGAAGGTGTTATCACTTCACCCACATTTGATGATAATGAACAATGTGATAATGGATGGGTTTGAGAACATCGTTGGAATGCAATCAAGAATATTATAAAATTTCGCAACTATGTTGAGGAAACAAGTATTGAGAATTGGTTAAGCCATGGAAATAATCAGATTACGTTTTGCCGAGGAGATAAAGGTTTCATTGCATTTAACAACGATCCTGCAGAAGACTTTAAAGCAGATGTGTATGATTGTGTTCCAACAGGAACCTACTGTGACATAATATCTGGTGATTTAGTTTCGAATAAGTGTACAGGGAAAATGATTTCAGTTGATCTTTATCATAAAGCAGCCATTGATTTAAAATCGAACGATTCTGACGGTGTTATTGCAACTTACACAGCTGCTAAGCTAAATTAGAATTAAATTAAAATTTAGATATTTCATGGTGATTAGATTTAAATAAAATTAAAGCATAGTAACTACAATTTTTAACATTTAATTAGCATTGTTGTAACCACCTTGGCTTCGCACTGATTTTGACATAGTTTGTATTTATTTTTCTTTATATAACATTATTTTATCTACGGCCTTACTTCTCAATTATTAATAACATGATACGTTATTAACTTTACCACACCAGATAATATTTCGACAGTATAACAATAAAATAAAAAGTGGCGATAAAAGAAGAAAGTATTGGGTAAACAAATAAATTAATAAAACAAGTTTGAAATTTTATATAATCAAATATAATTTCACAATACAAACATTAAACTTTACAACCTTGAACCGTCATGAATAGCAAAAATACCATCATGAGCAGAGTTTTGAATACCGGTAATTTGAACCCTAACGCCACCATCTCCACCAACCTCTACAATTTTACCAGTACAACTGCTTCCACTTTTGCTTCCTGAAATCACTTCACAATATCTGCCGGCTGGTAAGCTTGACTGGATCACAACATTCATATCTGAACGTTCATTGTTGAATGCAACAAATCCTCTATTTCCACGACAAAATGCAATTTGATTACCACCATTGCTCCACCAATTTTGAATTCCGGTACCACGTACGGCATTACGGAATCCAACCATGTTATAAATTTGTCGCCAACGATGTTCACAAGCCCAGCCACCACCACACGAGTTATCAGCGTTAAATGTTGGCGAGCGAATATTACCATTTCCATCCTGAGGTGGTCCTTGATCAGTATTAGTGAAGAAATATGAGCTCATTACACGTGGAATACCATAAGTATGTGCCAACATATAACCAACAGCCATTTTGTATTGCCTGGTATTTGTATGTGTCAAAATAGTGTCACCACCGGCTCCATGTCCACGTTGATTATCATGATTATCAACGAAAACAAGAGCATTTCCTGAACTTACGAATCCCCATCCTGTTTCCCAATTGGATAAGTGGGTAAGTTGGGTATCACCTCGAAACACACGACCAATTTGAGCCGAAAATCTAAATTCTGTTATTGTTCCCATATGAGTGTACTCATCTCTATAATCAAAAAAAAAGAAAACACATCAAAGATCAGATTAAAGAAACATAGTATTTTTCATACCTTGAAACTGCTTCTCCTCCTAAATCAATTACTTCCTGAGCAATAAAAGGACGAGCACCACCGGGGAAGCCATGATTTGTATTTAGCGTTTTGAGTCTACCATAGATAGCACTTAAATCTCGAGGCCACATATGTTTTGCGGCGTCAACACGGAATCCAGCAACCCCAAGATCAATTAAATGATTTAAAAAGTCAACGATTTTATCATGAACCCAATCTTTTCCTTGATTCAAGTCTGGAAGCCCACTTAATTCACAATTGCGAACATTATTTGGATCATTATAATTGTTTATTGCACATGATGGATTGAAATCGCCGGGCCCATAAGGAACAGCTGGAAATTGACGATCACGAACATTAGCATTTGATCCACCTGTTCCATGTGTTTGTGTGGCTCCCATATGATTGAAGATAACATCGACATATATTCGAACACCAACATTGTTACAACGTCGAACCATGCTTGCGAATTCCGCTTCATTTCCTGATCTCGTTGTTAGCTTGTATGACATTGGTTGATAACGTTCCCACCATGGACGGTTACCAATTACCATATTCTCATTAACTGGTGAAACTTGAACACCTGCATAGCCTCTTGGTGCCAAGAAATTTTCACACTCTGAGGCGATGTCATTCCATTTCCACTCGAATAAATGTACCATGCCACTGCGATTTTCCCATTGATGGGTAGCATGTTGAGCGGAGGCTAATGCCGCTAACCCAAAAACAAAAATGTTGCCAACAAACGCATTTAACACTATATTATTGTTTGCAGTTGAATCAAATTTGTTAATATCGGTATGACCCAATACTTTTAACTATTTTAATTTAAAAATTTCTTCTATTTATATTGGTCCCCACAAATTGAGTATTTTGATGTATTTTGTTATCAAAAGCTTCACGTGAGGTTATAATAAATTAATTATATATATTATCTTTATTAGAGTATCAATTGTTATTATAAGTTAGTTGATTATTGCTGGTTTATTGATGGCCTGATAATATATCAAAGCATTTATATTATTTCATTTTGATAATATTGCAATTTCGTATTTAAATTGGTTAAAATAATGCCCGTACAGGAAGCCTTGAGCGTATTAAGACATAAGCAAAAGAAAAGGAAAATAAGGAAAAGGATAGCTTTAATCAGAACCGTTTATTGCATCTTCAAAGAAGACCGCTGTCTGCTCGTTTCAAAATATGATTTTCAACGAGTTGAAAACTATACTTTTTCTACTACCTTTTTAAAAATTATTATTAATTATTAAATATTTTCATATCTAATTAGTAATTACATACTTTAAAACATCCACTCTTACAAACTAAAATCTTTAAATGTTTTAAGCATTTATATTTAAACTATTAAAAAATTGATGACTCGTAGATACCCGGAGACTCAGAGATACATATAGAGTGCGTTCCACTAAGCACTAACAAGCATTACGCTCACGACCGCTGTTTCCCGTTCACATTGCTTCTGAGCGTTACAATCCTAAACTTAAGTGTAATGGATTATGGAGCGTCTAGAACTCTTTTTATCAGCCCCCTGTAGAAAAACTTTGATTTGATTTGTTTTTCATATGAGTATGATGTTCCATAAATTGTTGACATTTTAAAACCACGTAAAATATTTTATTTAAAAAAAAGAATATTTTTTTTGGCCAAAATATTGGTGCAATAAAATTTTTTTAAACATCTGTATATCAACTGTTACCATACTATTTAACATGAATAAAAATAAATGTCTTTTATATAAATTATTTTTTTCTATACTCTAAAATAAAACAAACGAAAGGGCTTCTTTGGTGGTTTAATGGCTAGTTTAAAAACTAGAAACTAGATGGCTTTTAAAAAATTACTTTCGTCACTAAGGACGAAAGTAATTTGTATAGTTTTTTTTATCACTGTATATCGCACAAATAAAACTGTATATCGCACAAATACGATTTAATTAAAATTTTAGCCTGCATAAAATAATTTGTTAAAAAAAAAACTTATGTACACAATCAAAATTACAAAGAAAATAATTTAATAAGAAAAAACACAAACAAAAATTATATAAATTAAAATTAAAACAAAAGCTTACATTATAAATCATATATGATGATCCACTTCAAACTCATTTAAATGATTAGCATCTCCTTGCAGCCGCATTCGCAGTCCACCATATAAAATATTAGCAGATAATCTTCGTCTCCTTCCATTCTATTATATTTTTCCCAAATATTAAAACTATCAGCCATTGTTCCTTCGGTTTCTTGTGCATTTAATTCACCACTATTAGTTTTATTTTCACTTTAGCACATATTCCCACATTCATATAAAAGTATTTTATTTTCCTAATCTTCTTTCGGATATAACATGTTGTTGCATTCTTGACAAAATCTTATACCGGAAATGGCAATCCCACCGTAATGTACATTATATCCTGATATTATTTCTAATAAATTTTTATTACACATAAACTTTAAAATGAAAGACTTTATTGTTATAAAATGAAAGCGAAAGTTTACTGTTTTTTATGTTGACAATTTATGTTTTGATTAAAATTTACATAATGTTTCGATCAAACACTTGATCGAGTATTGATAGTTAGATTATCCATCTTTTGTTTCTTTGTCATTATACTTTTCATCGCACGCAAATTTAAAATTTCCTCATATCGTCTTAATATAAAATGCTAATGAAACCATTTCTATATATTATCTCAATAAACAATTTTAGTCAAACGAAAAAATATTCTCCGCTACAACTACAAACTACTTTTTACAAATTTGAACGACCGCATTATATCTATGGATAATATTATGAAGCTTGCATAACAAATTTTTTATTATTTATGTAAATAGAAGCATGCATTACTGCTTGTGTGACATTTGATTGACCTTTAGCACACATAAATGTTTTTATGTTTGTTGACATGGATCATTTTAATATATATATATATATATATATATATATATATATATATATATATATATATATATATATATATATATATATATATATATATATATATATATATATATATATATATATATATATATATATATATATATATATATATATATATATATATATATATATATATATATATATATACATATATATGAATATGCCTGTTTTAGAGTTAAACTCGAAATAGACCTGTCGTTACATGTTTCTGTGATTTGCTCGGATATTCGTTCAATTTCTTGTTCTGCTTGGTGTGCTCTCTTTCGACCTTAAGAGACGTATTCAACCACAATTTCTCTAAACTACTTACTGGTAGAACTTGTTAAGCCATCTTGTCATTTGGCGAATGGGACCGGATTCTTTTTAAGAGTTGAACAGAAAATGGCGCGCTAACGCGATTTGTACTCTCTTCCATATTTCATGAATTATGTTGCCGTTCTCATTTCCTCTATTTATTAAAGGTACCCGAAGACTGAATTTAAGTATGTCATTGAAAACAATTTTCTTACTGGTAAATGATCAACACTTAACTTTATTTTTTACAAACTAACTTGCAAAAAACAAAGTTTTCCCGCTCTCCACTACCAACGATTCCGCTTGGTAGTTAAAACTTAAAGCCTCAAGTTAGCCTCTAACTAATTTAAAAATAAATTCAGACAAGCTTACATATACCAAAAATAAAGTTAACAAGTTCTTCGAAAATTAAATTTTATAAAAATTTTTTCTCAACAAATGTCATTTATTTACACAACAAACATAGTAAATGTTACAATTTAGCATCTCTGTGAATTGCAAAAAGACCATCATCAGCCCAGTTTCCTATTCCGGTAATTTGAACAGGGACCAGTCCATCCTCGCCTACTTGTACAGTTTTACCAGTACAACTGCTTCCAATTTTGCTTCCAGAAATTACATCACAATATAAACCCGGTGGCAAGCATGAGTTGATTTGAGTATTCATTTCACTATATTCATTATTAAATGCGACAAATCCTTTATTACCACGACAGAATGCAATTTGATTACCACCATTAGTCCACCAATTTTCAATTTCAGTACCACGTACGGCATTACGGAATCCGACCATGTTATAAATTTGTCGCCAGCGATGTTCACAAACCCATCCACCACTACACGAGTTGTCAAGATTGAATATGGGAGTTTGTATATTGCCGTTGCTATCCTGAGGTGGTCCTTGATCAGTATCATTGAAGAAGAATGAGCTCATTACACGTGGAATACCATAAGTATGTGCCAACATATAACCAACAGCCATTTTGTATTGTCTTGTATTTTTGTGCATTAATATGTCGCCACCAGCTCCATGTCCACGTTGGTTGTCATGATTATCAACGAAAACAAGAGCATTTTCAGAAGCTGCAAATCCCCATCCTGTTCCCCAAGTACGTAAGTGAACAAGTTGGGCATCACCTTTGAATACACGACCGATGTCAGCAGAATGTCTGAATTCTGTTATTGTTCCCATATGAGTGTATTCGTCTCTATATAATAAAATATAATGTTACGGTTACAGTTAACACTTAAAAAAAGCATTTTTATTTTTACCTGGAAATTGCGTCTCCACCCATATCAATTACCTCTTGAGCAATAAATGCACGAGCACCGCTGGGAAAACCATGACTTGTATTAAGATTATTAAGTCTACCATAAATGACAGCTAAATCTTCTGGCCACATGTGCTTTGCAGCATCAACACGGAATCCAGCAACACCATGATCAATCAAACGATTTAAAAATTCAACGATTTTTTCACGAACGTGTTCTCGCTTTTGATTCAAGTCTGGAAGTCCAACTAACTCACAATTGCGAACATTAATTGGATCATTATAATTCGTTATTGGACATGATGGATTGAAATCTTGTAGCTCATATGGAACAGCTGGGAATTGACGTTCTATAATATTTGCAGTTGACCCAGCGGTTCCATGTGTTTGTTGAGCTGCCATATGATTGAATATAACATCGACATATATTCGTACACCAACATCATTACAACGTCGAACCATGCTTGCAAACTCAGCTTCGTTTCCTGATCTTGTAACTAAAATATATGACATTGGTTGATAACGTTCCCACCATGGCCGGTTAGCAACAACTGCATTTTCGTTAACTGGTGATACTTGAACACCTGCATATCCACGTGATGCTAAGAAATTTTCGCATTCCACTGCAATATCATTCCATTTCCATTCAAATAAATGTATCATGGCACTGCGATCTTCCCATTGATTGGTATCATGTTGGGCGGATATCAACACTGACGCTCCAAATAGAATAAATGTTGCAAGTAAATTCATTTCACACTTTTTATCACAACTTGAAGCAAAATTGTTAAACTTTTCCGCAAGTATTGTTGTCGTATAAACAAATATTTGCAACTATTTAAATTCGAAAATTGTTCTTAGTTATATAGGTCCGTAAAGCTAAAATCGCTTTTTTTATCAAATTCTGACAAAAAAATAATTTAATCATATTTTATCTTGACTATAATAGTGTTGATTATGCACCCCTTGAGTTTTACTTATAGTAATTAAAGATCAGCTGATAATATATCAACCCATATCATATTTCTGGAAGATAATTTTTGAAATCTGTAATTAATATAGTTATGTATAGCTGTAATTAGTTATCACAGAGAAGTAAGTATTGAAAATTTTTAGAATCATTTTCTAAGAGTATTGAAAAATGTTTTGTGAACAATTTTATTAGTTATCGGTGGCTTCAGACATTTTTGTAAACATAAGTTGATTAATACTTAGTTAATCTACGTTACAATTATTTTATTTTGATATCACGAATAATTAATAAATAACGTTGTAACGAATAATAATATGTGCTTGCCAAGTTCTTCGTACATTAATGTTGATTTGAAGGTTTCTAGGTGGAATTGAAGGATAATTGAAGGACTTAAGAACAGCAGTATCGATCTATACATTCTCACATTTCGGTTGGAACCTATTAAACCAGTTTGAAATATCTGAATTCTAGGTAAAGGAGGGTCATTATATTCATTAAACTTTAACCCATGTAGGAATTAATTTTTGTTTATTCTTCTTTTATACATGTGTGACAAATCCACTTTCTCCAGTATCCACTATTAATATACAAGCAAGGTAAGGTGATTTATTTGGTGTGCTAGCGACTGAACTCCATTCACTCAACGGTAGCAACGGTTATGTAATATTCTTGGATGATGCCACACTAATTTTTTCTCGAAAAAATGGGTATCTCTGTATATAGTCCAGTAACTTTATACATCACAGTATGCGTCAAATCCGGTAGTTCTGATTTTTTGCAGACTTGTTTATGATGTTGGCCTAATGAATAATCCAAGTTTGTGACCTCGAGCGCCGAACGCAACTTTGTCAAAAATCGAAAAAATCGTTATTTTTTCAAATTTTGGCGATTATAACCCTAAAGGAGTACTTTTTTCTTTATACTTTATTAGGACGGTTTTAAAAACTAAATTTGCTACAATATGATACTAGAACTGTCTCTGTAGACCCAATAGTGTCCGAGATTAAGCAGTTCAAAGTTTATCATTTTTTTCGAAATACGCAATTTTTTGAAATTCTGTCGTTCTGAATGAATTTTCGAGTGACTAAAATAATGTCTAAAATATTGCAAAATATGACGAAATATTGCGAAGTTAAAAAAATGATAGACTTTGAAAGGCTCAATCTCGGAAACTATTGGGTCTACAGAGACAGTTCTAGTATCATATTGTAGCAAATTTAGTCTACTTTAAAATCGTCCTAAAAAAGTATAAAGAAAAAACTCTTCCTTTAAGGTTATAATCGCCAAAATTTGAAAAAATAACGATTTTTCGCGGTTTTTTCGATTTTTGACAAAGTTGCGTTCGGCGCTCGAGGTCACAAACTTGGATTATTCATTAGACCAACATCATAAACAAGTCTGCAAAAAATCAGAACTACCGGATTTGACGCATACTACCCCATACTCTCAGGCGACAAAGTTACTGGACTAATATATTTGGGCCCATATTTGGGCTTTATTCATTTAGGAATGCAGTGCGTCAAGGATAAACGACATGATCAAGAAATATGCTACAAACTTCATTATTGGCAATCAAATTTTAGTTTTGCTCATCCAAAATTTGTAATGAAGTGTAATTCAAACTTCGTAATTGAGAGTCGAACCATTTTCCCACACGCATTAAATTTACCTAAACCGAAACATTCATAATTATTTTCGTTTTCCTTTAAAGATAGTTTCTTATACTCAATCCGTAATCGTCAACTACAATGGTTTCCGTTTAGAAATAATCATAAAATAGTTGTGTGCTATTTCCCAATGTAATTTCTTATATTCAATTTGTAATCGTTAGTCGCGGTAAGGTTGTTATAAAACAGTTGTGCAATATCATTAATTCGTGGTCGCGCTATTTCCATATATGATTTTTTTATAATTCTTTTCCATTTTTTTTAATACAAGTTGGTTATACGCATTCCTTAGTGGGTTTTTAGTTATTAAAATATGCTACCATTCTTTTTACTATAAATAAATGCCACAAGATGTCATCGCCTCTCTCTTATTTTTTTCGACTTTGTGTCTAAGAAGATGATAGCTGTTTTTGTTTTTCGTTGACGTCTATACGTGGAATGTTTTGTGTAAAATTTTATTTAAGTTTGATCAAAAACAACAAAAGAAAACTAATCCTTGGATTAAATTATAATTTAGTGGTAAATATTAATTGTAGATTTTATTGTGTATAAATGATATTGAAAGTTGTGATAATAGCTGCTTGTTCTTGAACTGTGATAAATGATAATTGTAATCTTAAACAAAAATTATGAGAACTCTGTGTTGTTATAAATTACAAATATATGTGAAAAATAAACAAACAAAAATTTAACGAAAACTGTTACCTCATAAATTTCTGGAATAAATCATATAAAGTGCTTGTTGAGATAAGAATACCAATAACGGTGATACTACAATATTAATTATATCTACACCCGAATCTTTGTGATTTCTCGGTGTTAACACTTGCATCAGGGTGGAGCGACCCCGTAAATAAGTCGGGAAGGTGAAATTTAATTTACTTCAGATACCTTACCGCATGCTACATCCCGTGTGCTGAATAGCTGGATACATTTCGGGGGTAGCCATTTCTGTTTTTTTTGTGTGTGGATATACGTTGATATCAGCATACCAGCAGATCACTGATCTCATCAACAAGTTGGATTGTAACTTTTTCTTTACAACGTCGTCGTGATCCTGGTTGAGGAGATTACCAACCTATGAGCTGGATGAGGATGAGCGACTAAATTGAACTACGGGAGCAGGATCTGGACAAGCTATGGGGTAAGTTATTTGTAATATATATGTGAGGGTGTGTATGTATGTATGAATGGGTGAGTGTACATGTGCGTGTATGCACGGGATGTGTATGTGTGGGTGATTGAACCTATAATTAAAGCCTTGATTGTTGTTTCTTTCCGTAAATAAATCTGCAGGTTTTAAATTGGCATTGTAAGAGTAGACACATAATATTTATTTGTTTTCTGTATTTAAATTTTAACTAGTGCATTACTTTGTGTGATTTAGTCATTTATTAGCAATAATCTATTGTTGGAACCTATGAAGGACAACCAAAAAAAAATATTAACTAATGGTGAGATTTAATATGTGTTTTGAGTTGACAACAGGATTAAGTTATTTCCGTTACCAGGTTCGTGATAGCACAAATAATGATAATGGAAGTTTAACGGGAAAAAATGCAGCTTCTACAAAAAAAAGTCAATAATTTATTAGCAAAATTAAACATAAACAGTCAAAAATTATGTGATAAAGCCGCAACGACGGGCTTAGATAAATTAATTTTATTCGATGCGAATTATAAAGCGATTAATAGTGAAAATGAAATCATGAATAACAAACGGGATAAATTGAAGAAGTCGGTTGTTGAACGTAAACTGGTCGATCGTCAGTACATCGAAAGGGACTCAATGTTGCCGGATATGCGAGAAGTGAAACATATAAGAGCAATCTATAATATTTTTATTACATTTACACTGTTTCTGGTTCCATATACGATCTGTCATACTTTATCCGAGCATGATTTTCATTTTTATAAGCTGACAAATGAATTTAAAAATAAAATCGACATAGCTTTAATGATATGGTTCCCATCGTTCCCATCGGCATGAACATCGCGGTGCCAACCGTTTTTTCTTTTTTTTTGTTTTGTAGCTAACTCTACAAATAAAATTTTAACTCATATTTTCACCTCTATTTACATAAACTACTTCATATTTGTGGGTTATACTTCAACAAATCAAATTAGTTGTTTATAATCTCCCATTGGTAACATATATGGCATTATTGAAAAGAATAATCGGACTGTTGATGAAAACTTATGCATTTATATGAATAATCGGCCGTTGTGTGTGTGTCTGGGTATATGTGTGTGTTTGTGAGTGTACGAGGTGTGAGAGCGTGTGAATATGTGCTGTGAATGGTGGGAGTTGGACGTGGTGATCGTGGTTCTTTTACATAAGGGGGTCACCAGAGTCTACTCATTTCACTTGTGTTTTTTTTCTATCCGTTTATTTGGTCTCGAAATACGCGTACAACACTGTTATTTGTAATGGAGCAGCAGGATTCCTTTCTCGACCCCATAAGCTGAAGCTAGCTTGGGGCTAAATAAATCTCATCCAGGTACGCGACCTGCTATGCCACTTCGTTGCTATGCCACGAAGAAGATCTTCACTACAAATTTTTAAAACAAAATTGAATTTCATCTATATTATTTTATTTTTATTTTCTCTATCTTATTATGGTCTTGGTTTTGTAATGAAGAGCTTTCTCATTGGCGAACCAATGAGAATGGCATAGCAGGATGCGTACCTAGAGTAATTTAACGCCGTAACGACTAATGCTCAGCCATCGTGGATTTGATAGATTTTTACCTGCTGCTTCAACACAAATGCAGAAATGAACGCAATTTACGAAAATATACAGAAATGGAAAAAAAAATACAAGTGACAAAAGGAGACTCTGGCGACCCCTTTTGCGAAACAACCACGATCAGCGCGTCCAACCCACACAATCATTCCCATACGCCCACACACTCACGCTTCATACATGCTAACATTCACCCACACACTCAGACTGTGAAGCAAGACAGTTAAGCTCTAAGACCCTCAGCAAGTATCACAGATGGTAGTAATCAAACATAGGTTGTATTGCACAGCTTGTACACCACCGCCATTGCTGGTAAACCGAGAATCAACTCTTCGAGCACGGGAGAGCATCACACGCTATATTGAAAGTCTTATTAATTATTTCCCTTTTTCTTTATTAATATCATTTTTAAAAATTTATAAAACCATACGTAATTCCCCAAGAAAAAATATTTACAGCTCAAAAAAAATTATCAATTGATTTGGAAGTTAAAAAAAAACATGTCCAAACCAGTTTGTTTCAATACCTGTAGTTGACAGTTGGTTAATGTATTATAGAATTAATAAACCTAAAACATGACAAGAATTTGTCTTTTTTTTTTTGTAATACAGGTTATTTGAGAATGATTTTTGATTTACTTAAAAATATAAATTCATAAATTTAGGTAATATAATAAAAGAAAAGGTATTTGGAAAACGAGACGTTACCTCGGAGCAAAAAAAATATTTTGATTAGAATCATTTCCAATTCAGACCACATGCATCTCGCTACACGCATCGCCAGCTCACACACACACACGCATCGACAGGCAAGCCCCCATTCAATCACCTGCACCCCCTTTCACACGCATTCACACCTCTATGTAAAAAAAGTAAATAAAATAAAAAAAAATAAATCAAGTTCGCTCACCCCATGTTTAAATCCTCCCGGCTTCCAAGACTTACGGCCTTAGCCCTCCATCAGCGACGAATAATCCAACAGGTAAAGTACTACGGTTGAAATCGCATAAATAATACTTGAATGCTGAGGTGCAATTCGGTTGTAATAACACAAGAAAAGTGTATATCAATGTTGAGTTGAACTTCAGTTGTAATCACACCAAAATTGGATATCAGTTGAAATATGTAAAATGTACGATAGCAACAGCAAAAATTTGATATAAATGTTGAGTTGAAATATGTCAAATATACGGTGGTAACAGCAAAAATGTTATATAAATGTTGAGTTGAAATATATAAAATATACGATAGCAACAGCAAAAATTTGATATAAATGTTGAGTTGCAATAATATACGGTAGTAACAGCAGTACTTTGATACAAGTGTTGCGTTGAAATCTGGTTGAAATACAGTACTAACCGCAAAAATTTTACATAAATGTTGCGTTGAAATATGTATAATATATAGTAGTAACAGCAAAACTTTGATACAAATGATGCGGTGAAATAATATACGGTAGTAATAGCACAAATTTTATATTAATGTTGCGTTGAAATACTGTTGTAATACGGTAGTAATAGCATAAAAATTTTGTATTAATGTTGCGTTGAAATACTGTTGTAATACGGTAGTAATAGCATAAAAATTGTTGCGTTGAAATACTGTTGTAATACGGTAGAAATAGCATAAAAATTTTGTAGAGAGGATGCTTTGAAATTAATCAGGCAATGGTTGTAACCAATAACCTATTAAGTTCAGTAATTTATCAAATTAGTAATTGTATAATAATTAAATCCTATCCTTTTCGCAAATTTTATTTATAAAATGTTGAGCCCGTCAACGATGGAATGTAATACGAAGCAACAAACAAATTGTATCACTCAACACAAACACTATCAACCAACATTAATTTTTTGTATATTAATGAAATTGCATCATTCAAATTGCATAATAACAATTAATTAATTTGAAATATATATATAAATATTGCTTTCCTTTATTAAACTTTAAATTAACTTCTTGCACAGTCAACAAAAATATAAATACATATATTAAAATTCAAAACACATTAAATATTAGTTAAGAAATATATCACCGAGAAATTAACAAATTTAAGTATTTGAGAAAACAGAATTGGACGGAATAATAATAATTTTACCAATACACTAAAAATATTTTCTATTTAATATGAAATCACAAGAAACAAGCAATGATATTTACTAACATGTACCGATAACCTTTCTACTAACACGTTTTAAATTAGCCTAAGAGACGTCAAACACGCACAAAATTCCAATAGGAAAAGGAATAGACTAAGAGACACAAAATCGTATAGTCATCTCTTTTATAGCAATTTTTAATATCGAAAAATTCGACAAAGTGTTTCTGTTGAAAGGAAATTTATATTAATTTATGTTATGTTAATAAATGTTAGTACATTTTCCGTTTCAAAAAAAAACTGTTTGTTATTTTGTAATACATAACATTGTAAGATGATTTCACGAAATAAGTTGTTTCCAACGCATTGGGAAAAGATATAGATTAGAGATGAAAAGATATAGATATAGATAGATTAAACGTAAGTTTAACCGACTTTATGATGCTTACGTGTTACGAAACAATAGCTTACTACAGTATTACAGTAAAACTTAGATCCATAACGGAAAGATAAATTGATAAAAAATATCCATATAAGAAATCGAATACATAACTAATTGTAGGATAAAAATATTTTTCTACTGCGACGATTGGACAAATAAGCACAGCCGTTTGAGGTTTGAAAATTTTGTTGAGCAAGTACGGTTAGTGTCCGGAGAATTCAAATTTTAGCAGTATGGTGAAGTAATGCGGGTGAAAACGCAGTGTGAGTCAATAATAGGGGATTGTAAAGGAAATATTATTGTTAATTGTTTTATGCTAAGAACAAATTTATGTAACGGAAACTATATGAAAATATGACTATAGATTGTGGATGAACGTGAAACTATTATGAACTACGCATGGCAAGCAAAATTGTGAATTATGAGAAAACGGACATTAAATAAATCGGAACTTTACCGCTCTACATTAACATACTCCAGTCTACATAACAGTTTTTGTGTTAGCTTTTCTTGCTATCTTAGTTAGAATTTATAGTTAAGCTATCCATTCTTTATAAAATAAGACAGATATTAACCATCAACACCTTAAACCGATGTAGTTGTGATGTCTAGGTCTGGCTTTTAACCTTCCAACAATTATAACAATAGGCTAATTTTTGTGTTTTACAACCATTATTTAGTCAGTAACATTGGTAGTTTTACAATCATTAACTATAGTCTTTTCAGAATAAAATAAACAACTTTTAATTTTATTATACAGCGCAACATAATAATAGTACATTATATAACAAGGTTGAGAAGTAAGCTATTATTGACCGAGAACTTTTAGATCCTGAGGCGCGTAGCCTCTAGAAAAAAATCGATCTAAAAAAAAATATTTTAAACAATAAATTCAAACTAATACGTATGTTCCTCTCTCGAAAAATAATAAGCAAAATGCCACTAAGATCTCATCTGAATTAAATTTCGAAAAAAATGAAAAAAAATAATTTTTTATGTGAAACATCTGTAGGCGCGCCTTAATAAAAACAACAAACGATTTTGCGTCATGAAAAACTGTTCTTAGTTTTGTTCTGTTGTTGTAAGTTGTTAATTTTTGGGAATTTGGTTGTTGTACAGTTTAATTTTGGAAAATGTTTGTTGTTTTTGAATTTGTAACTTTAAATATTTTAGTTAATTTTGAGTATGTTGTACTGTTAAAATTTTATAAAATTTTTGGTAATGTTGATATTTTTTGGCTTAATTAAATATTCTGTAAGTTTTTATTTTATAAGAGTTTTGGGTTTTTATTGAACAATTTTAGAATTTTTGATAATTTAAAAGTTTTGTTTTATCAATTACATTACAATTTAGCATAATTAGAATGATTTTAGAATTTTGAAGATTTTTTTTTGAAATTTTTATTAATATTGAAATTTTTGTAATTTTTAAAATTTTATTGAAAATTTGGATTTTTGAATTTTACGTATTTTTATATAATTATTTGGGTTATTTTAAATTTTCGAGTTTTTTGTATCTATAAGTTTGTTTAATAATTTTGTTTGAATTTTAGTAATTATATTTATGAAAATATTTCGATAGAATAGTTTGATTAATTTTGAAAATATTTTTGTATAATTTTAAGGTATTTCAAATAGATTTTGAAACTTTGTTAATCATACATTTTTTTTTTATTTGGAATTTTTTTAATATTTAATATTTTTTTGAAACTTATAAATTTTTTTTTGTCATATCGAAATTTCTTTTTGAGATTGAATTTTAATTTGTTTGTTGAAATTTTTTGTAAGTTCCAAACTTTTGTAACACTATTTTTAATTTGTTAAGTTTTGTGTAAATATTTTAAATTTTTTGTAAATTTTAAAATATTTAGGTTTTAAATTTTATTGTACATTTTTTTTATATAAGTAATTTTTAACTTTTAAATTGTTTTGGAAATTTTTTTTGTATTTTTATTTCTTTTCAATTGAATTGAATATTTTTATTATTTTTGATTTTTTTAAATTACTATTTTTTTTAGTTCTGTTAATTAAGAATCATTTTTGGGCTACTAGGTTCAGCTGCTTGATCCAACGGGACGACTACTAACCTCCAACTCAAGTTTTTGTTTTTTAATTAAAAATTAAAAATTTTTAATTTCGGATCAACTAAATTTTTGTTAGTCGTTTTTTCTTTAGAAATTGGGTTCATTAATTAAAATTTTATATAATTCGTTTTTTTTAAAGTTGGTTTTAATTGGTTTCAATAACTTTTTTTGAATTTTTTATCGTTTATTTTAGATATTTTAGAATTTGAATATTTTTTAGATTTTTTTGAAAGCATAAATTTTGGACAGTTATTGGAATTTCTTTTGATTTTTTTAGTTTTTATTGGTTCTACTCCTGTTTTTATTTTTCGCAGTAGATTCGTCAATCTTCTCCGCGTTGTCAATCTTCTCCGCGTCAATCTTCTCCGTTCTCCATTTTGTTGTGAAACCCCCTTAGGTTTTTGTAATTTTACTCTCTTTTCTTTCGGTTTCCTTGAGTCACTATAACGTCCACTCCCCAAATCACCTTGCCCAACAGTAGTTCGGTCTGCAATCTCTGCAGGCAAAAGATAAAAGACCTGAGTATGGCACTATCATATTTTTATATTTTTGAATTTTGTTTTAATTTTTTGTTAAAATTATTTTGTTTTAGGATTTTGTTTTTGTTATGAATTTTTGTAATTGTTCGTTCTGTGGGCGGAAGGCAAGAGTAAGTCTTGTAAGTTCTGACGCGCAGACAACATTTGTGTATTGATGTGTGAGTTTGGTTTTGTCTGAGGTTGTTCTGTGGGCGGAGGGCAAGATATCCTGTAAGTCCTGACGCACAGACAACATTTGTGTTTTGAGGTTTTTTTTGTTGTTCAGTTTTGTTCCGTGGGCGAAAGGCAAGTCCTTGTAAATCCGTCCGCGCAAAGAATTCGGTGACGTTTAGTTTATATTTTTTTGTGTGTTTGTTGTAAAGTTGTTGTTTTGGGTGTGAAAAACAGAACTCGTAAGTCCTTGGCACACAGAGGCAACGTTTATGTTTAAGTTTTTATGTTGATTTTAGAACCGCAAGGGTAGGAAGGCTCCTTCAGACGTATTCCTAACGAGGTTTACGATCCAGCGCACCTTAGTTGGGTGGGAATTGACTGCTACGAGAATATCGTGAGTTGTGAAGTGATATGGCTCGGATCTTGTTGACCCCTGATGGTTTACCATCTAGGTCATCCTACCATGATTATTTCACCAAATTCATGAATTCTCAATGCGTTCATGACCACTAAGTGTTACGCTAATTTAATCTAACTGCCATATGGTCTTCAAAAATTCCATTTGTTAGAGTATAACCTGTTGGAGGGTAGGAAGAGCGTGGACCAGTGGTCAATAACAGGGAAATGAATCACCTGTCGGTCGGGCCGCTATGTCTGACGTTCTCTATTCCAAAACCAACCTCTTTATCCTCCACACAGGGTGTCTCGGTGGTGTCTTTAGCTTGTCAGGGAATAGTGGGAAGGAAAATGCCTCCTATTTCAATCCTCGATTTTGTTTTAAGATTCTCAGGACGCATGTAGTCAGCTTGACTTCCTCCTTTCGTTCTGTCCTGTGGTGGGCAAGATATTCCATGTAAGTTGTGCTTCCTTCTCCATCCTCCTTAGCTATAGTAATATACTATAGAGATCTTCGAAGTAACGAGACTTTCCAACTTATGTAAGAACACAATTATTTAAACGATTTCTAAAATTTGACACTTCTGGAAGCTCGTATCAACTTATTTTTTTCTATTTCCCATTCATAATTTCTGTTTACATAATTATGAAAATTAACAAAACAAATTGCAGGATACACAATTAAATGTTAAAAGAAAATTTATGCTGACCGGGTATTTCATTTTGGCTCGTGCAAAAATGTAGAAAATTTATTAATTGGTGTTGGAATTTCGGATTAAAATGTTCGTTTTTGAAATTATTATTATTATGTAGTTGAAAGAGTTTTTTTTTATGGAGTTGGAGGAATGTTGAGTTGGAATGGTGGATTTTGTTTTATTGAAGTTGAGGATAATATAGTAAAGTGATAGAAAGTTCTAGATAGAAAAAACAAACAAAAGGAAAAATAACAAAAAAAATTATTCAAAATTGGTTGTATATTGTGTTAAACCAAAATATTCATATTAATAATGTTTAACGAGATTAAATGGTATAGCGAACTAAGGTGAATTTATACAAGACAATGATTCAACCACCGTTATGTTAAAATTAAAATTGTGTTAAAAAAATTGAATGGTGTAGCAATTCACTAAGCTGAATTTGTAAGCAATATTTATTTAAACACCAAAATGTATATGTCGTTTGCTGAGATCAAGCAAATAATTTAAAAATAAAGGCATAAACCGATGAACGTTGTTTCATTAGTTGGCTGTTGGTTTCTGGAGGATCGAAGTATAAACCAGGATCTGGAGGATCGAGGTAGGAGTTGGAGTTGTTGAGTTTAAACTCTGTTATGTTAACTAAATAGCATGAAAAGTTAACGTAAACACTATAGGGAAATTTGTGACATGGCAAGTCTCCCTTCTGAAGATCCTGGGTGGTGTTTTAGGCACGCATATTTCGTTTAGTAGTTTTGTTATTCTATATTTATTGTACAGAGGTTCGTCGGAAGAAACTTCGCTCAATTGTTAGCAAGCGGCAGGGTACATTGCGTGCGCGACCAACTGGTGGACCTTCACAGTCTACCAGACCCCCTTTAAAACCATCACTTATGATATTCCTTCGCAGGGCATTGGTTGAGTATAGTACACTCTCGTGTGTGAATTTAGCGGGTAAAACCATTTGTCTTGCTAATGATCCTGTTGTATCACTTCGGTACCATCAATTAGAGTATTCCTTCACAAGGCAGGGGTTAAGTGTAGTACTCTCTCGTGTATTATAATGTTGTGCTGTCGTATAATTTTTCTGTGTAGTGTTGAACATGACTGCTCTTAATTCGTCTTGTCTCAGCCGTTTTAGAATGCTGCGTCTGAGCTCAGCATAAATTGCACGACACTATGCGGCGTGATTGACTCTCCCATATGCTTGTTCAATAATTCTGCTGTGTTCTCGGTCTTTGCCTCGCAGTAGAAGCAGTTTGGATCCGTTACGTGCTTATACTTTATGGTTTTTGGTTTCTCATTAGTAATAAATTTGATGTCTTACATTGTAGGTTGTCATTTCATTTTAAAAATTCCAAACAATCAAATAGGTATTAAAATTGAAAACAATATAATAGAATTCATTGTTTTTCTTCTATTCGTTTTATTTTTATCACTGAATTTTAAAATAATTCAATTTAAATTAATACATGGTACTCTGTCGAAAGGATAAAACACGTTGTATCCGTGTTTTTTTTAAATCACTTCGTTCTGAAAGACCTAAGTATTACATTCATGAGCTAAAAGTGATATTCGTACCCTCACTTTTTTTGGCATTTCTCGACGTTTTAGGATCTACTGAATCTAAAAAGCAAAAAAAAAATGTATGTCTGTCCGTCCGTCACAACCGACGAAATCTAGAAAACCGCTGAAGGGATTTGAAAAATTTTGAACTCTAAAAATAGGTACACTCAATGGTAAGAGCCGAAAGGACGATGTGTTCGATAACAGTACCGGAAGTGTATCAAAAAAATCGTCAAGTGTGTCAAAACAATGAAATATACATATTTTTTGCTAAAAAACATTGAAATGTCGTATACAAAAAAGTGGCATTTCTGACATATTTACGTAAAATTTTGTATTAACGTTATAAAATTCAGACACTCATAAGCCATATGCCCACAACTGTGAAACTTATAACTAATTAAAATCAAATCTCAACCCATCTGAGTTGTTATTATATAGAAAACATAACACTGAAATTTATATCGAACATCAACTGCGTTTGGCAGTTTCCACTAAGATCTTATCATTCTTGTTAATCTATTTAATTATTATCTACCTAGTTTTGCGCAACGTATTAACTTATGCACTGAATTTATATCTACTCCATTATGAAATTAACATAATCTAGAGACAATTCTTGATTGTAAGAAAAATTCAAGGAATAAATATCGTCCCCAGCGGTGTTCAAATGAATTTGTGTGCATCGTGCTTTAATATGTTATTTTCCCTTTATCACTCGTTACTACGTATCGTCAGTCGAGTAAAACACAGTTAACGTAATTTATTGATTTCAAAGAGATAATTGTATAACGAGCGCAGAATGATACTAATATCTCAAAAATATGAAAGTTTAAAACGAGTGCTTTAAATTCATCCTAGTAGATATTAGTATTCTGTTCGAGTTTAGACTGCACTTTTTCTACGACCAACCAAGAATAGTGCCTTATTGTTGAAATATTGAAGTTTAGATAATGAAGTAGTTTATTTTTAAGCAAATGTTTACAAAGCGAGTATTACAAATTTGTGAGAGAATATAATTCATTAAACACGAAAGCAATTATACAATACTTTATTCATTTGACAAAACACAGTTTTTTTTACACAAGTTTAATGAAGCTAGGGAAATAAATGAATCAACTAGGAGCCACATTCACAACACAAACAGTAAAAGCATTAAAAATTTCTTAGTTAATAAATAACACAATATAAATAGTTTCATATATATATATGATATATATTTATTTGCTAAATAGTAAAAAAAAGTTGGCTTTATAATCTTGAACCGTCATGAATAGCAAAAAGACCATCTTCAGCATAGTTATTAATACCAGTAATTTGAACGGGGACGTTACCATCACCACCTACTTGTACAGTTTTACCAGTACAACTGCTTCCAATTTTGCTTCCTGAAATCACATCACAATATGTGCCTGGTGGCAAACATGAGTTGATTTGAGTGTTCATGTCATAGTTTTCATTATTGAATGCAACAAATCCTTTATTTCCGCGACAGAATGCAATTTGATTACCACCATTGCTCCACCAATTATCAATTCCGGTACCACGTACGGCATTACGGAATCCAACCATGTTAGAAATTTGTCGCCAACGATGTTCACAAGCCCATCCACCACCACATGATCCATCTGCATTGAACGATGGAGATTGTATATTTCCATTGCCGTCCTGAGGTGGTCCTTGATCAGTATCACTGAAGAAATATGAGCTCATTACACGTGGAATACCATAAGTATGTGCCAACATATAACCAACAGCCATTTTGTATTGTCTTGTATTTTTGTGTGTCAAAATAGTGTCACCGCCAGCTCCATGTCCGCGTTGATTATCATGATTATCAACGAAGATTAGAGCATTTCCTGAACTAACGAATCCCCATCCTGTTCCCCAATTACCTAAATTCGAAAGACGATCATCTCCTCGGAATACGCGACCGATTTGAGCGGAATGTCTGAACTCTGTTATTGTTCCCATATGAGTGTATTCGTCTCTATAATAAACACAAGTTACAAAAAATTTAAATTTATCACATTTGAATTTCTGTCTTACCTTGAGACTGCTTCTCCGCCCATATCAATTACTTCCTGAAATATAAAAGCACGAGCACCACCGGGGAAACCATGATCTGTATTTAGCGTTTTGAGTCTTCCATAAATTGCACCTAAATCACCAGGCCACATATGTTTTGCGGCGTCAACACGGAATCCAGCAACCCCAAGATCAATTAAATGATTCAAAAAGTCAACGATTTTATCACGAACCCAATCTTTTCCTTGATTCAAGTCTGGAAGTCCACTTAATTCACAATTACGAATGTTATTTGGATTATTGTAATCGTTTATTGCACATGATGGATTGAAGTCTCCTGGTCCATATGGAACAGCTGGGAATTGACGATCTCGAACATTTGCATTTGATCCACCTGTTCCATGTGTTTGTGTAGCTCCCATGTGGTTAAAGACAACATCGACATATATTCTTACTCCAACATTGTTACAACGTCGAACCATGCCTGCAAATTCGCCTTCATTTCCAGATCTTGTTGTTAGCATATATGACATTGGTTGATATCGTTCCCACCATGGACGGTTTCCAATTACCATGTTCTCATTAACCGGTGAAACTTGAACACCTGCATATCCATTTGGTGCTAAGAAATTTTCACATTCCGCTGCAATATCATTCCATTTCCATTCGAATAAATGTACCATGGCACTGCGATCTTCCCATTGATTGGTGTTATGTTGACTGAAAGCCAACGTTGCCAGTCCAAATAACAGAAATGTTGCAAGTAGACTCATTGAATACTTTTATTAATCGTAATTGTGACGATTTAGGTAATATCGGTGTGACCCAATATTTCAAACTACTGCAATTTAAAAATTTCTTCTATTTATATTGTCTCACAACAACCTTCGCTTTCTTATCTGTTTCCCGATATAAGAAAATTTTAATTAATTATACATTATCTCTGCTAGAACATCTTCGATTATACTTACAACTAAAGATACGTTCAAACAAAAAGTTAAAGAGATAATGGTGATATATTGTTGTTGAAACATATGAAGAAATAGTCAATACTAATGGATTCTTAATCCTTAATTCGCGTGATCAACAGCATGCGACAAGAGTATCTAATACTATTTCCACGTTGATTGATCATGTTGCTACTGATATTTTCAGATATAAATATAATCTGTCTACATTGGATACCTGCATTTCAGATCATCGTATTCTAATTTTAAATATTGGTAAACTAAAACTACCACTTCCGAAACAAATTGTCAAAAAAACAGTTTTAGAATATGATAAAATAGATAAACTCCAATTTCAAACTGATATAAATCAGTGTGCTCAGTTGAGTGAACTAATGGAAGTATGTAAAGACAATATTACACGTAACAAAAAAATGTTTAGCCAGCCGAAGAAGAAAAATAGAAACCCTTGGATGACACACGAAATTTTTAAAACTATGAAGACAAGAGATAAACTTTATAAACTACACAAAAAATCTCCATCTAATGAATACATTTTTTGTCGTTTTAAATATTATAAAAAAACGGTCATAGAAATGATAACAAAAGTCAAAAGACAATATTTTGAGAGAGAACTAAATGGAAATGATTACAAAAAACTATGGGCTGTCGTTAATAGACATGCCTTCAATAAAGTACAAACATCAACAAATATTATGCTGGAAAGAGATCAAAATATAATCTCAGATAAGGTAACAATTTGTAACCACTTTAATCAATATTTTTCTAATTGTATAGATGAAATTATCCAACCCTCCGAAGAAACTCTGCCGGAATTTACACCAAATAATATAAATGCTGTGCATCTTTATAACAGTAGTTTTGTTACATATGACGAAATTATTAAAATTATATCCAATCTAAATACTAGTTCGGCAGTAGGTTATGATTTAATTTCAGCCAAATTCTGCTTGGAGTTTAAAGAACTATTAGGATCAAAACTAGCCGAAATTATTAATGATTCAATGACAAGTGGTATTTTTCCAGATGAACTTAAATTAGCCCAAGTTGTTCCTATATATAAAAATAGCTCTAAGTTGTCAGTTGAGAACTATAGACCGGTTTCCATATTAACAACATTTTCAAAAATCTATGAAACCGTCTTATACGCCAAACTGGAAACCTATTGTAGAGAAAACGAAATCATAGATCCAAATCAATTCGGCTTTTGCAGTGGATCTAGTACATTGGCTGCAGTAGCGAAACTAATGTACGAAGTAAGAACGGGGTTAGATAAAGGGCACATCACTACCTGCATTTTCATAGACCTACGCAAAGCCTTCGATTCGGTAAGTCATGCTTTATTAATAAAAAAATTACAAGCACTAGGAATAATGGGTACTTCACTTGAAATATTTGCTTCATACCTAAAAAACCGAAATCAGATTGTTAAACTTAATTCAACGCAAGGTACAATGCTTCCAGTAAAATATGGAGTTCCACAAGGCTCTCTTTTAGGACCTTTGTTGTTTAACATCTATGTCAATGATGCCTTTCAACTTACATTAACTGGAAAACTTCTCATGTATGCCGACGATATGGTCTTAGTATACTCTGAAACGGATTCCACCTCTCTAATATCTAAAATGCAAGCAGACTTAAACATTATAAATAAATGGGCTGAACTAAACCACTTGCAGATAAATGAAAAGAAAACAAATTACATGGTATTTGAAATAAAAAATAAAAATATTGACACTTTTAACTTTAGTCACATAACCTTGAATAATAGAATAATTGATCGTGTCTACAGTACGAGGTACTTAGGATTGATTTTGGACTCTAAACTAAATTGGAATGAGCATATATCTTATGTTAAGAAAAAAATAAAAAATATTTGCTTTATACTGTACAGAATGCGGCATACCTTACCAAATAAGATAAAATACATGATCTTCCAGTCACATATACTAAGCACTGTCAGGTACTTATTACCTATATGGGGTACAGCTGCGGCTTTCAGAATTACAGAAGTACATCGTCTTATCAATAAAGCTTTAAAAACCATAAAACTTCTACCCTCACGATATCCTACAAAAGATCTCTACGATACCAATATCATTCCTTTAAATAAGCTGATTGATTTTGAAATAATCTTGCTAATATTTAAAGTTAAACATAAAATAATAAAAAACGATTTTTTTATACGCCAAATTTCAGATGTTCATAAATACTTGACACGTCAAAACAACAACTATGTAATAGATTTTTGTAGAACATCAAAAGGACAACACAACGTTTTGTATAAAGGCCTTTTGTTATTTAATAAGCTTCCAGAGGAAATGAAAGAAATTAAGCAGATCTCACTTTTCAAAGCCAAATTAAAAATACTATTATCAAGTGGCAATGTATAACAGTCTAATCTCATGCTGGCATTGGGTCTTTTCGGTTTTTCGGTTTGCTGGGTATTTTTTTAATAAAATGCGTAATTTTGAAACCAAGTTATTTTTTACTTCCTTAAGCTACACAGCTAAAAAAAATGACATTTAAGAAAAATCTAAGAAACGTAGCTATGTGATAGATGGGATCAGTAATGGCTTAACAATGGCAAAAAACTAAATAAATCTGTATTATAATTTAATCTAGTCAAATGTTTAGATATAGGTAGAATAAAATTTAAAATAATAATTAAAACTAAATGAGTTGCGGTAAAACATTGTATGTTTTTGCAGCGTTAGAAGGCTAAAATGTAATATTTTTTTTTCCAATAATTATATTTGTTTTTGCTCAATAAAGAAAAAAAAAAAAAAAATATTTTATTTTGATTGGATTTATAGTAGTTCATGTTCGTATATGCAATTGAACGACGATAACAACAACTAAAACAATTACACTGTGGGCTTTGATGTTTCCTTTACGAATTTAATTAAGTGAAAAATGTTAGCTCTACTCGATTTAAAAATAAACATCTTTTGACTTTCACCCAACATCTGAGCATAAAAACAATTTAAAAGTAGAGATAAATGAAATATCTGAACCTGATATCTGATTACAATAAATCCTATTACATAATAAGATACGGCATAGCATGCTATAGCGTGCATCATTAAGAAATATTTCATACCTAAGATTGAGGGTACTACCATTAACTGAATAGAACTTGATCTAAAAGCACCATTAAGATATTATATTGGCCTATCAGTTGTCATACCCGTAAAACAAGAATAAAAAAAAAATAAAAATCAACGAAAACTGATTTCTCCTCCCGTTTAATACGTGCGGCTTCAAAAGTGATATAACCCTTTGAAACAAATAATAATCTTTCAATTATTTCAAGTCATATATTTTTCAACAATCAATCAAAATTATCATATAAATTATTCCAAATTTATAATTACTATATTCCGTTTCCATTTGACGTATTATTTTGAAATTATAGATTCGCTATAACACCGTCGCACCTGTTCCTGCTTGCTTTATTTTGTATAAATATCTTAACAAACGATTCTCGCACGAATTCAGATCGTCATCCAAACATATTTTTCTCTCCGTTTCACTTGCCAGTTGATTAACTGCCAAATTGCAGAAGGACTTTTGTTTACTAATTGCATTAAAATTGAACAGTTTGCCGAAATCCAGGATCGAAAAAAAAACATTATGTGTTGTTGTGACGCATTGCAATTTCTGTTACCCAACACTTTTAATTGAAAACAAACCATTTTTTAACACCAAGCAAGCAATAATTTTAGATTTCAAATAAAATTTTTTTTTATTGTTAAAGTTTTATAATTTTGATCCTGCATGAATCGCTAATACTCCATCGAGCTCATCAGCTGCAATAAAAATATTAGCTTTTCCAAACACTTCTACTGTAACTTTTTTCCCTGTACATTTACCATTAACTTTAGAACCAGATATAATATCACAATATTCTCCCGGCCAGAGACAGGTTTGAATATTTTCCGAAAAATCGTTGTCTTCGTTGTTAAATGCTATAAATCCTTTATCACCACGACAAAATGCAATTTTATTATGTCCATTACTCCACCAATCGTTGATACCCGTTTCTCTAACGACATTTCTGAATCCAATCATATTATAAATTTGTCTCCAACGGTGCTCACATATCCATCCATTATCGCACGAATTATCTTCTTTTATAATAGGAGAAAGTATGTTTCCTTTAATATCTGACGGTGGACCTTGATCTCGAGTTTCAAAGGCAAATGAGCTCATTAATCTTGGATGACCATAAGTATGGGCCAACATAAATGCTGTTGCCATTTTATATTTCTTTGTTGACTTATGAGTAAGGACCTCACTTCCCGCTTCACGTTGATTATCGTGATTGTCGATAAAAACAAGAGCATTTTTTGAATTCATAAATCCCCAACCTTCACCCCAGCTATTTAGAAATGTTAGGGCATCACGACCACCAAAAACACGTTCTATTTTCTTTGAATAGCGAAATTCTGTTACTGCTCCTAAATGTCTATATTCGGAGCTGAAGTAAACAAAAGTTATTATAAAACTGTTTTATTTAGTTTATTTTATTTTACCCTGAAATAGCTTCACCACCGTTATCGATAACTTCTTGAAACATAAATGCTCTTGAATTGGCAGCAAATCCATGATTTGTGTTAAGGTTGTGTAAGCTACTAAATATGATTTCCATATCTTCAGGCCACATATGCTTAGCTGCATCTACACGGAAGCCAGCAACTCCAACATCAATCAAGCTGTTTAGAAAACTGATTACTTTCTCTCGTACCCATATTTTTCCCAAACTTAGGTCTGGTAAATTTACCAATCTACAATTACGCACCTCAATCGGGCTATTATAGTCCTGAATATGACACTCATAATTGAAATCCATGGGACCATATGGAATGGCAGGGTACAATAATTCTGCTGGGTTTGCTACAGATCCTGCAGTTCCAGTTATATCACCATTACTAGCAGCCATATGATTAATAATAATATCAACATAAACTCTAACCCCAACCGCATTACACCGTCGAACCATATCAGCAAATTCTTCAGCTGATCCTGATCTTGTTATTAATTTGTATGAAACAGGTTGATACCTTTCCCACCATGGTCGTCCCCAAACATTATGGTTTTCACTCACAGGAGATGTTTGTACTCCTGCAAATCCATATGGGGCTAAAAAGTTTTCACATTCAGCTGCTATATCGTTCCACTTCCATTCAAATAAATGAACAATTCCACTACGATTATACCACTGGTTTGTATTGAGCTGAGAAATCACACTAACACTCAACGCAATGATTCCAATAAAAATAAGTAATTTCATTAAAATAATATTCGTTTTTCACTTACTGACTTGCAAAATGAACTAAATTTAATACAACAATTTTTACTACGCAAATATTTTCATTTTACTGTTGATTTACTGTTATATTTATGATTTGATTGATAAGAAGTATAAATAAATTTTTAATCTCGATCATTATTTTTCTTATTATTTTCACAAAACATAAACAATACGAACGCAATACATATCAATCAATATATACGAAGATGTTGACCAATTTCGTCGCAAAAAATCAAGGTGACAGGATTTACTCTAAAGTCTAAACTAACACTTTTTCAGTTAATAAACAAATAAATTAAATTTTATTATACTTTTGCCACACTGTAACAATTATTTAATATTATAAAAGACAAATTTTCTAAAAATAATTCTATTTTTATATTTTCGCATCAATGTGTATCGCAAAAAAACCATCTTCCAAAGGATTTGGAAATATTACAATATTTACCATACCATTATTATCCACTTCTACAGATTTGCCCGTACAAGAATGTCCAGTTTTAGATCCACTCACTACATCACAGTATGTTCCATTTGGCAATGATGTATTCAAATTAACATTCATTTCAAAATCTTCATTGTTAAACGCTATAAATCCTTTGTTACCACGACTAAATGCAATTTGATTATTTCCGTTACTCCACCAATTTAATATTTTTGTGCCACGAACCACTTTTCGAAATTTAATCATATTGAAGATTTGTGGCCAACGATGTTCACAAATCCATCCATCCATACAAGAACCATTGCTATGAAAAGATGGAGATTTAATAGCACCATTGCTGTCTTGTGGTGGACCTTGATCGCTGTTTTCAAAAGAAAACGAGCTCATTATGCGCGGGATTCCATATGTATGAGATAACATAAAAGCGACAGCCATTTTATATTGTCGTCCTTGTTTATATGATAAAATATTTGCACCACCGGCTCCATGACCTCTTTGGTTATCATGATTATCAATAAACACAACAGCTTTCTCTGAGGGAAGGAAATTCCATTCAGGACCCCAATTGTTTAAATATGTTAATTTTGTTATTCCACGAAAAAGTCTACCTATATCAGCAGAGAATTGAAATTCTGTAACTGCTCCGAGATCTGCATATTCGTGTCTAAAACAAATTAACAAAAATAAATATATATATGTAATAACTGTTTATCTGGACGTAAGAAGCATACTTTGACACAGCTTCACCGCCTAGGTCAATCACTTCTTGGTATATAAACGCTCGTTGATATGTCTTAAAACCATGACTTGAATTAAGATTTTTTAAGCTACCGTATATTGCTTGAAGGTCAACCGGCCACATATGTTTTACTGCATCTACACGAAAGCCTGCAACTCCAATATCAATTAAATGATTTAAAAAATCAATTATTCGATCGCGTACCCACTGAATACTTTGATTTAAATCAGGAAGCCCAACTAATTCACAATTTCTAATTTGACTCACATCGTTGTAGTTATTAATTTTGCATTGTGGATTGAAATCATTTGGTCCATATGGGACTGATGGATATTTTCGTTTAGGGATATCTGCTGTTGATCCAGCGGTTCCTGTATTTTGATGCGCAGCCATATGATTAAAAATAACATCCGCATATATTCGAATCCCCACAATATTACATCGCTGGACCATATTGATGAATTCCGTTTCGCTACCCGATCTTGTTTCTAACTTATACGACATTGGTTGATATCGTTCATACCAAGGTCGACTAGGTATAACAACATTTTCATTCGGTGGTGATACTTGAACGCCTCCATATCCATTTGGTGATAAAAATTGTTCACATTCATCTGCTATATCATTCCACTTCCATTCGAATAAATGTACAATTCCTTCGCGCCCATCTAACTGATTTGTATCAAATTGTGCTAGTGTACAAATTACAAAACTTAAAACCCAAAAAATCACATTTTTATACATTTTTATTTATTTTTTATCACTTTGAATCGACTAAACTCATTTGCAATTGATCTTATTCTTATCAAAGCATCTTCAAAAATTAATTCTTATTTGTATGATTATATTAAATTAATCTATTGAATTATTAAATTAACTTTTGTTTTCTTTCAAGTGAATCTGTATGGAATAGTGTTTAGATTTAATACTTTAATGTTGAAAAAACGGGTGATAGTGAAATTATGCGGTTATGATGAACATCATATTTTTAAAACCAAAAGTGAAAAGATATCGTGGATGGATTGGTAAACCACTTTACGGACTGTTCATTCATAAAAAGATAAACGATTGAATAAAGCCATCAAGAAGCTTTTTTCCAACAATTATGTTCCTCGTTAACATGTTGACGGATACATATGAACAAAATAGAAAAAAGTCGAACTTAACGAGTTGACTCAGATAGTCTCTAACCCACTTGTTTAAGAACTTTTTTAAAAAAGTGTTTGATATTTATCCATAGATGTATAATAAATTTTATGAATAATAAAACAAAATCGTTTATAAATAAACTGCGAGCCATGAGATTTTTATATTCCAGCTAGTGAAAGTCATGTGGGTACGAGAATGGATGTCCATTATACCAGTTCAAACAAACCAAAATGCCCACATTGAGAAATAAACAGACAGACCATGGAAATGTGAATAGAAGAGACTCTGATGACCCTAGTAGCAAAGGAGCCAAGACAATAAGATCCACACCAATACTATACTTTAGTTATATAAACAATATTATCAAATCAATGAAGACTCGCACCATGACGGTAGCAGATCTCACCCCTCAGCACTTTTTTGCCTTAGCCTATCATCCTTCTTAATACGACGGCCTAATATGTATTGTTCCGTTGCATCCAAATCTGCACGGGCGAGTGTTGAACGGCAATTTGTAATGAAGTGCTTTCTCAGTGGCGAACCAATGAGAATGGCATAGCAGGATGCGTACCTAGATTTTTTTAAACGCCGTAACGACTAAGGCTCAGTCACCGTGGATTTGAGATGTTATAAACCTGCTTCTTCAGCACAAATGCAGAAATGTACGCAATTTACGTGAATATTCGGAAGTGGAAAAAAAATGCAAATGAGTAGATGAGACTCTGGCGGCCCCTTTTCACGAAAGAACCACGGTCAGCACGTTCAACCCCCACATTCACTCACATATGCTCACACACACACACACACACACACACACACACACACACACACACACACACACACACACACACACACACACACACACACACACACACACACACACACACACACACACACACACACACACACACACACACACACACACACACACACACACACACACACACACACACACACACACACACACACACACACACACACACACACACACACACACACTCATTCACACCCCTAAATCATAAGAATAAAAAGAAATAACTCAGTTACACTCATCCCATGATTATATCCTCCTGGCCTCCCAGCTTCAGTTATCTCAGCCCTCCATCAGCACGGTTGTATACAAATACGTTGATTAAAAATGCGATGTAACAATTTGTATAAATAAATGTTGAATAAATTTGTAATTATAGTGGAACACGTTGAAAATACCAGGTAATAATTTGTATAAATAAACGTTGAATAAATTTCCAATATAGTTGAATACGTTGACAATACCAGGTAATAATTTGTATAAATAAACGTTGAATAAATTTCCAATATAGTTGAATACGTTGTAAATACCAGGTAATAATTTGTATAAATAAACGTTGAATAAGTTGCAAATATAGTTAAATACGTTGAAAATACCAGGTAATAATTTGTATAAATAAACGTTGAATAAATTTCCAACATAGATGAATACGGTGAAAATACCAGGTAATAATTTGTATAACTAAACGTTGAACAAATTTCCAATATAGTTGAATACGTTGAAAATACCAGGTAATAATTTGTATAAATAAACGTTGAATAAGTTGCAAATACAGTTAAATACGGTGAGAATATAATGTAACAATTTGTATAAATACTCGTTGAACAAATTGCAAATACGGTTGAATATGTGGAAAACATCATGCAAGAATTGGTATAAATAAACGTTGAATAAATTGTGAATATAGTTGAATACGTTGAAAATACAACGTAGCAATTTGTATATATGAACGTTGCATAAATTTGTAAGTATAGCTGAATACGTTGAAAGCACAGTATAACCGTTTGGAGATAAAAAAAAATCCGTTGTAAATGGAGTCAACGATGATGCAAATATTATACAAAAAAAATTATGTTGTAAAACTTGACAATGATGATATAATAATGGTATAACAAATACGTTGTAAAATTTGACCATTAGGTTAAACGTTGCATAAAACAAATACGTTGAAGGAGTTGACATAAATATGTGAAGCAATTAATCCACAAATGTTGCACCATGAACAATAGGTGATTGTTGGTAATTGCATTGGCAACTTGTTTAGCGGTGATTAATGACGGTGATTAATGACGCTCGCGCATCAGGACCTCACCAGAAGGAAATTTTCGTTTTATACTAATCATCAATTACACTCCACGGAAGATATTTTTCTTTCCTTTGGTTTAATAGAACGGTATATCATATCAAGTCAACATAAATTAATTTAATGAGACGACAGGTACCAATTGTATTAATCATCGAATAAAATTAGGGGATTCATCCCGAGTTTATACACAACCCAAAACAACACAAGTTCTTAGTTTTGATACTAATTACATTCAACTATTTTTATTTAAGATATATTGGAGCTATTCTTTTAATTACAGTTTCATAATTTAATAACACTGACGACACAATTTATCTAAACACGGTAACAATTATTTAAACTGATCATGCCAGTCCCGTACATTCGTATAATTTATAGTTACGGTTAATAATTTTTTTTTTGCATTTATATTTAACAAATTTGAAATAGTCACTTGACTTTTGGCTTAATTAGATGGAATCTGCCAATAAATCCCTGACACGTTAAATGATTTGATGAGTTGCATGGATCATTATTACAATAATATACATTATCAGATGCGAGGAGTTCTACAATATCTGGAATCGTAGATTGGTAATGCGCATTAATACAGTTACGAGCAACATAGTTTGAGTCGTCCGAGTTCCCATGGCAATAAACTTAACTCAATTATAGTACGAGACATTTCAAATGTATTAACGAGTGTTCTCGATCCAGTATATTTTATTGATATTGATTCATAAGCCTTTAGCATACAAAATAGTGAGATATCCATAAACCAATGAAAATTTGTGTGCAACTTCTTAATCCAATCAAAGTTATTTCTGACGAGTTAACACTTTTTACAACATTATTGCAATATAGTTTTTAAATCATAATTAAATCGAAATTTCGCTACGGTTAATATTAACACATTAAAATATAAAATAAACGAAAACCACATACAATTCATTTCAGCACTAAATTATATTTACAAAAATATTTACACAACTTAAATATAATATTTACATTAAATGAATGTGCTAGACGCACATCTTATTTAAAAGACAACCATACAACGACTGTTAAATAAAACAAACGCAAAAATAGAATAGAGAACATAGAATGTTCTGGAACTTTGAAAATTTCACCAATCAGCGATGGCGTCATTGTTGTTATTTTATTTATAAAGGTGCGTTCATACTTATGCACCTGTTAGTGCGTTCGTTTGCTACAGACTAAAGCTCAATAATATAATAACAATGACGACACAATTTAACTAAACACGGTAATAATTATTTAAACTGATCATGCCAGTTCCGTACATTCTTACAATTTACAGTTACAGTTAATAAATTTTCTGATATTTATGTTTAATATATTTTAAAATATTCACTAGACTAAAACTCAATAATTTAATAAAAATGACGACACCATTTACCTAAACACGGTAATAATTATTTAGAACAAGAACGGAAATCTAGTTCTTTAAACTAATTGTGCAAGTTTCTAATAATTTATTATGGTTTTATAAATTTTTTATTGGTACCTTTACTAATCTTTTCGTGCTTATCCAAAATGTCAACCATGCCCAAAAATTCGACGAGATATTTTTAACCAATTTGCACAATTTCGCGAAATGCAGGATCAGCCGTCCATCAAACAGAACAAATACGTATCACAAAAACTCGCAATCGTCATTTACATGGTGATTTTACTTCCATTGTTGAGATCTGCGGGCGTCCAAAAAAAAACTTCTCAAAAAAAATCCAAATATCCAATTGTGTGATGAAAGACTGACAGCCATCCAAAACACCAAACAAAAACAAATGTAATAGACTGCGAGTACTGTGTGAATCGTAAATTCAACTAAGAGAGGAAGAATTGTATAGTCGTTCCTTATATAGCCAACATTTCAATATCGAAAAATTCGAATACAGGGTTTCTGAGGCAAGGCAATTAATTTACACTATGTAAACAAAAGTTAGGACCTTGTTCTTGTTATTAACACAAAACTGTTGGTTACCTTTGTACTACCTAACATTGCAAAAATGATTTTGCGAAACAAATCATTTACGACACACTAATAATAATTATCAATGAATTAGAATGAAGTAAACAGAAGTTTAATCGATTTTAGGATGTTCATGTATTACAAAACAACAATCCACGACAGCATTACAGTGAAATCCAGATCCACAATGAAAAGACGATTTGATAAGAACACCCATACAGGAAATCGAATGCTTAACGAATGGTAGGACATTAATTCTTTTATTGTGACGATTGGACAAATACGCACAGCTGTTTTGAGGTTCGAAAACTTCGTTGTTTAAATACGGTTAGTGTTTAGAGAATCCAAATTCAGGCAGTAGGGTGAAATAAAGCGGAGGGAAACGTAGTATGACTCAATATTAGGGGATGGTAAAATTAGATATTAATGTTTATGTACAAAAAACTATGGGTTACGGAGAATATAAGCAAATAAGACTATCGATGTTGGATGGATGCGAAACTATTACGTGCTACAAATGTTAATCAAAATGACAACTAATGAATCGGAGACTATAATACACTACGTTCAGGTGTTGTCCCAGGCTATTCATTACAAATTATAAAATATCGAATTGATTCAGTAGATAGTTGAAAATAATGGTTATATAAATATTTGATCAAATAAATTGCTGTGTCACAAATATTGGACGATTGCTGATAATAATAGTTATATAAATATTTGATCAAATAAACTGGGCGTCACAACGAATGACTGCTGGCAACAGTTTGTAAAATATATTTTCTTTTCCTTTAATCACACGAACTCAAAATTAAATTCAACAAAAATAACTACGAACAATACTTTTCTTTTATTTTTGATTTCTCTTTTAGAAGTTTTCACAAAAAGAACTCGCTTTAATCTTAGATTTTATTATAAATTCTTTTTTATTATTATTTGAATACAACAATAAATAATAGATTCTTGTATGAGTTTAGAATGAACAACTCCCTTCGCTCGTTCCGGAAAACTTCATCCTCGTGAAGAATTGCCATCATTCTATGCGAATGCTATTTTATCCACGAGATGCTATTTTATCCACGACTTGAAAATATTTCGATTAATTTCCAGTTTGACTGCTAAATTTTTATCACCATTTTGAAATACATCATAGATAACATAGAAAAACAAAACAATTGACATCACGGAAAATTTTAAATTTTTTATTTTATATTTTATATATGTATTGTTCTCGTTTTAAGCTTTTGATATTACTATACCAACGAATGTTAAGTTTTTATATTGTTTTTATATTAGTGGAATATTTAATAAACTATAGAACTGTTGTAGAATGTAAAGATTGCGTCACATTCTTCTTCAAGTAAGAGAATGTATAAAATTACAATGGGAGACATACACATGGAAAGCATTGTTATGTCCACATATTGCGTAATGTCTAACATGTATCGTCCTGATGCAGAACCAATTGAGTTCTAAGTAAAGGTGTTAGTAAAGGAATTAGTTCTTTGTAGTTAAAACCTAACAGTAAAGACTAATTCCGGAGCAACAAATACTTTCCTATTTTTTCATCTATGATGATACATCATTTCGTTTTTCATTAACATTTTTATTAACAATCAGTAAGTATACATACATTTTTGGCCCATTGTCGCAACATCAAGGTTATAATAGTTTTTGTTATATACTTGCGTTCTCCTTACAAAAGTTTCGAATTTTTTTTGTTTTCTTTCATTATCTCTTTGCTTAATTAAAACGAAACCAAAAGCGATGATAATATGAACTCTCTTTTCGTATAATTTTGTTGTATTAAAGCATACAAGAAGGAAAACGCAAAGTATGTACGCTCATTTTAAATTTCTGAAGCATTTCGATGTGTGAGTTGTTTTTTTTTGTCGATTGATGTGTGCAATAAACCTGTTGATGATATTAACAGGTTATTTTTTAGTAAAAGGGTGGTCCCTATTGTTTGTTTCTGGTTTACAATTGACAGAATACAAGAAAAAATGTTTTGGAAAAAACAAAACAATCTGTTAACTGGTTTCGTTATAAATGTATTGTTTACAGCAATATGCACGATGAGTTAAGAATATATGCAATCAACTCTTCTTCTCTCTTGTTTAGAATAATTAAAAATATATAAATAACAAACATTTTTCATTTTGAGTTGAGTTGTAATTTGAAATTTAAAATAAATTCATAGGCGGTCAGCAGTGAACTTTTACTCGATACGGTTGTAATTAATTTGTTAATAAATATTATCTTTTTGTCCGGTCAGGTTATTATTGAAATCGTAATAGAGCGCTGCTTCGTTGACTAACAACGAAGTGGCATAGCAGGCCGCGTACCTAGCGAGGTTGTATTAATAGCCCCAAGCTAGCTGCAGTCCATGGGGACGAGAAAGAAATCCTGCTGCTCCAGCACAAATACCGATTTAGTACGCGTAACATGAGATAAGAACGGATTTAAGAAAGAAAGACAAGTGAATTAAACAGACTCTGGCGACCCCCCCCCCCCCTCCTCGTGTACGAACGAACCACGATCACCACGTCCAACCCCTACAATTCACACCACACCTTCACATGCTCTCACGTCTCATTCACTCTCACACACACACACACACACACACACACACACACACACACACACACACACACACACACACACACACACACACACACACACACACACACACACACACACACACGCCCACACATACACACACACACACCCACACACACACACACACACACACACACACGCGTAAAACAATCCATTATCACTCTTTGATAAAAAAAAAATGTTATAGATTTCGTCAAGCGCAAAATACATATCAAATGCAACCACGTAATACGTTTAGCAACAGAAAAGAATTCAACAGTTTTTCTTTTTATTATTTAAATTGATAGCCATCTTTCACCTGACTACGCTTTCCACTTTGTATACCTCCCGAATTGAATCAAATAATCAAACGATAATTGTTAATGCAATATGGTTTCTTTATTTTTTCTTTTGTTCAGTAGATTCAAACACAAAATCAAAACTCAAACACAAAAAGTTCAAAAAAAAATTAGGCATCAAGGTTGATTCAACTTAAAGGCATCGAAGATTTATATATCATTTTCCATAGCTCATAATTCAGGAATAATTCTTTGTTTGTTTGTCCTTTGTTACCATATACATTACAATTGACAATTTTTTTTATATACGTTTAAATGAAATCAATTTCTAATGACAAATGATAAAAAAAATAAACGAAAAATTAAGTTCATCGTTCAAAACGTTCATAACTCTAACAAGCTTTCGTATTACAGTCGCCTTCGATATCATTATGTATTATGACTTATGTATGAATTCATTCATAAGTTTAAATCCCAAAACCAATAATAGAACTACATCCCATCACGTTTTTTTTTCTTTTGTTGTTTTTTTTTTGTTTAATATAGAAATTCTAGATTATATTATTATAGAGAAATAGTATTGCTATGTTTTATCGTTTATAATAACATCAGAATTAATGATTTTATTATAAGTTGTTTAAATTCTGAATAACCATTATTAGAAGCCAATCAATAATTTCAAATAAAAAAAAAATTTATAAGCATTTTGGTTTGTTTTATACTATACCACCCATACACACCCCACCCATACACACCCCATGCATACACGCACACGTCCACACACTCACGCCCACATTCATACATATATTTTTAAAATGGCTCACCTCATGGTTTGTCCAGATCCCACTTCAAGAGTTCGATTAGTTCATCCTCATCATGCTCCCTGTTAGGCAAGTAGAGCAAACCGGAAAACGTCAATATTGAAAAATCGGTGTATTAAAATTTTAGAAGGCTGGCGGCAGGTGGAGATAATCAGGAAGTATCCAAATATTCAGTCCCCAGCTTGAGCAAAATGGTGAAAAATTGTTATGATCCAAGCCGGAAAATGCGTCGAAATATTATAGCAAAACAAAATGGTTGCTCCGGAAATGCAACAAAAAAACATCAACACACCGGATGCACTCGTAGCACGTGGCAAAGTAATCAAGGTAACTTATCTCCAAAAAACGAATTTATCCGGATGTAATCAATGGATACGTTCACTTTACAAAAAAAACTCTTGCTGTCGCAGAAATTATCACCGTCTGATTACAGAATTGCATCTCCTGTTTCATCCGAATACAATCAGAGCTTTATAACATAGACTTTTCATCACAGCATGACAACATTGATAACAAATACAGTAATTTAACTATTTATTTTAACGAGTTGGGTATCGTTTTTTATACAAATTATACTCAAATCTACACTAAACTTATACTCACTAATTAGGTAATTTGTTGATTTGCATTAACTTATTTTTACAATCTTTACACAAATTACAATAAAATCTACACTAAGCGTATATTCACTAATTAGTTAATTTGTGGATTTGTATTTTTTTCATTAAATTATTTTTACACATTAAATTATTTTTACACAATAAATTATCTTATTTTTATTTTCATTAAATTTTTGTTTTTTTTTGTAACTTAACTTTAGCTTTCAATTAAATTCTTTATTTTTCTTTTCTTTTTGAAATAAATTATTAAAAATTAATATAAAACAGCACGTAATAATTTACAACCGATATCATTTACCTTGTAGAGGTCACAGCAAAAATAAAACAGCTGTTTATTTATTTAGACAAATAATCGAATAAGCGCCTTTTTACGTCTTCAACCACGTACTTATAATAAAAACAAAACTCCGTTTTTACACGTCAACAAACCGATAAACTCGATAATTCTGTTTATTGATTATTTTCTTTCGTTAAATATGTGTACACACTAAAAGTGTCTTCACTATTAACCTGTACTAAAACTGGAATGGAATTATAAACAGAAACATCCATTACGCAACGTTGGAGGAAATTACATTTAATAAAACGAAGCAAAAGCAACTCAATAAATTCATGACACTCCGATAAACGAGTCGTAATCCATTGCTCGATTCCTCTTATCTTTTGGAAAATAGAGCGAATTTAAATTAGGGAAATTTTGTGTTTTTTCGTGTTATTGTACCCACTAAAGAATTCTTACAACCAACGGGTATTATAATAGGAAACTACGTATAAAGAATTATTGAATAATGATGATTGTAACAATCATATATGAATACAGCGCGATTACGTATCAAGGACATTGCACAACTGTTTTATGACAATTCTACAGCGATCAACGATTACAAACCGTATATAGGAAATTACATTGGGAAACAGCACACAACTGTTTTAGGACAATTTTTAAACGGCAACTATTGTAGATTTTCGATTACGGTTTGAGTATAAGAAACTATGGTTAAAGGGAAAACAAAAATAATTATGAAAGTCTCCGCCAATGCAAATTTGATGCGTGTGAGAAAGTAGTGCGTCTCTAAATCAAGGGAATTACACAACTGCTTCGTTAATCACCAGACTACTTCGTTACAAAATATAACAAAAACAAAATCGATAAACAAAAATGTGATTAATTACTTAAAAACATATATATATGTATTGATAGTTTTGTCATTTTACTTTAAATATTTGTGTTTGTTGTTGAATAATATTTATATTTATTATAATTATTGTTAATAAATGTGATTTTAAAGAAATTTAAAAGAAAAGAAAAAGGTTTATAAATGGAAATAATTTTAATACGGTTTCGTGTCCTTTATGTTTGGTTGGAATGCCTACAAAATAAAAAAATGAATGAATAAAAATAAACAAAATAATAATATAAGCAAAGGAAAAAAAGAAATTAATTTTTTGTTTCTTAATTACGCCATTACATATTTATTTGTTTTTTTTGTCAACCGTGCTCGGAGATAAATAATAAGAAGAAGCACGATCGAATAACGTATCAGATACTAGTGTTTTTATATAAAAATTAAAGCACTGCAAGAAATCGCTGATATAATGTTTATACATTAATAGAAAAATAAATGGACCTTTTGGCTTATTATCGGGGCATCAACACATGAAGTTAACTCTTAACAAATTCAGTTAAGTTTATTTTCATATTCTAATTTTTAAATTCCTCAATTTTATTTTGAATTGCTTTAGGCCATCATGGTCTTGTAAATTAAAATTAAATTATTCGTGTTATATTAGAGATTTTCCTTAGTAGAGTCCGCGCACTATCCGTACATTCATGTATTATTTAAGATAATTAATTCCTTGGATAAATAGATACTGAATTATTGATTATTTTCAATAATCAAAAAGTCCGAACGGTGGAATGTCCGCTAGAAATAGGTAGATTTCGAGATTTTTTTCATTTTTTTTTTTCGTTTTTGCAACACAAATGTACAGAGAATTTTTTTGATCTACCCCAACAAATGCGACCGTGAGAGTGCCGAGATTCGGAAACTAGAGGCTTTATATTAAAAAAAAATCTGGTTTTTAGATCCGCAATAACGGCCGTTTGGATTCTAATATTTTTAAAAACTTCATAAATTTAGAATCTTTGAAACCTTTTTTATCAATTTTTTCAAAAAAATAGACCTCTGCAGTTAGAGGTTTCTGAATCGGCTGCTCCAACAAAAAAGCTTGTAAAACACAAAAAGCGTTGAATCAAGTGGTACTTTCCCGGTCGCATTTGTGGAGCCAGGTCAAAAAACTTTTTTTAAAAATTTATTGTCTATTAATATCTTGGACAAGTTCGTAAATCAGCAAAATCCGACAAATCAAAGTTAAAAAACTAGAGGCTTTATACTACAAAAAAAGTTGGTTTTTGAAGTCCGTTATAACGACCGTTTGGATACTAATATTTCAAAAAACTTCATAAATTTGGAATCTTTGGAATCTTTTTTATTAATTTGTTTTAAAAATAGACCTCTGCAATTAGAGATTCCTGCGCGAGCGACTCCAACAAAAAAGTTTGTAAAACACGAAATGCTTTTGAAAAGACCGGCACTCTCACTGTCGCATTTGTGAAGCCTGAATAAAAAAGTGTTTCTAAAAATGTGTGTTTTATTAACATCTTGGACAAGCTCGTAAATCAACTAAATCAGACTCATGGTTAAGAAGTTTTCTTAGAGGCTTTCTACTAGGAAAAAAATTCGTTTTTTTTTAAATCCGTTATAACGGCCGTTTGGATACTAATATTTTTAAAAACTTCATAAATTTAGAATCTGTGGAAACATTTTAATCCGTTTCTTTTATATATAAACCTCTGCAATTAAAGAGTTTTGACTTGTCGGCTTCAACAAAACGAAAAAAAATGAAAAAAAAAACAAAAAGATTTTGAATAGAAGAAATTAATTTTTTTTTTCTTAGAAATAAACTATTTTGATATTTTGCAGTAATTGCACGACATATCGTCACTGTTGTGCCAGTCACGAATGTGCAAAATTGTACTTTTGAGATAATTGCATTTTAAAGTTTGCAAACGCTACTAAAATTCAGTTTTTTTGTTGTTTTTTATTATTCCAGCAAATTTTTTATTCAATTTGCTGGGATAATAAAAAAAAACAAAAAAACTGAATTTTAGTAGCGTTTGCAAACTTAAAAATGCAGTTGTCTCAAAACTACAATTTTGCACATTCGTGACTCTGGCATAACAGTGACGATATGATATGATATAGAGTAGGTTTGCCGTGTGTTTTTCATATAGTGTCATACATTGTCACACATATGTTCTGTGGTATATTTGATATTTGTTTGTTGCAAAATTGCATAGATGTAGTTTTGCTTATAATATGTAGCTAATTTTCTTTTTAAATTTTGTTCGATATCTGTTTGTAATTCGTTTGTTTTGTTTAAACTAATCTGATACATCAGATTCTACTTGTATACAAAACTGTCTGATCTCGAAATCTACCTATTTCTAGCGGACATCCTGCCGCTCGGACTTTTTAAAATGTGGCGTGTTATTTCAAATTATATCACAACAAATCTAAACAAAATCGAATAATGGTTAGTGCGAAGAAATTTTGGAGATTCCTTTTCATCTTTTCAACAACCACCTTAATCCATAATCATCCCTTATATTTCCTTTCAGTCCCATTAATTTAATTTTTGTTTCTATATACTGTATGGTAAAAACAACGGTTTCACTTCCTTCGAAGCCGCTTTCTTAAAAAATATTGATGTGTGCTTAAATATAGTATCAAAATATTTGATTTAATTTTAAAATTTAAGTAGTTCACAACTATTCACACAAGCTGTATCACAAATAGTAATAATATTACTCTAAATGAATTAGTACTTGATTAGTTATAATCCTGCAAGCCCTGAATTCATTCACTTAAATCATCTTTTAGAACCTGCGCAATATTTGATTATTATATTATAAAAAAAACGCACATTAAATTCACCATAAAATATTTGGTATCTATTTTCTTTTAAAACACAATATTTATTTAGAATTAAAATCATATGCAATATTTAAACTTAATTTTCTATCACTTTTTCGCTTAAGTCAATTCAACACCAAAAAGTAAAATGTTTCGATCGAATAACTTGATCGTTTATTTTATAAGCGGCCGTTTCATATATCTGTTTCTATTTCAAATATATTTTCGTCACCTTCACGCACCATCAATCTGAGAATTTTCTCCCTTCACATCATTTAAAAAAAACAAGTTAACAAACATTCGGATTTTTAATAAAAGCAAGATCAGCGCCAAAAATTCAATATGTACCTATAACAAAATGAGAATTGTTTAGATAGTTTTGATTCTCAGTCGATTTTCAAGAATCGAAATAGGACCGATCCGTGATGGAAAATCTGGATAACTTTTGGGCGTGAGCGTGATCATTAAATTGAAAAGAAACGAAGTTAGAAATTTTACGGTATTAAAACATGGGACATTCTGTTCAATCAAGTCAATTATTAGACAGATTATGATATGAATATCAAGTCAATCAGGAATTATCAGTTGTAATTTCCCAAGGGCGGTGATAATTCGAAATAATTTTGCTAAAAATTTCGAAAGCAAGCCCAGGGCTTTTATCAATACCACTTGTTTGAGGAATTTTTCAAAAAATTATGAGAATTTATCAACGAACGAGGTAAATTCGTTTAGAAAATTTTTTGCCAGTTTTCATTTATTTATATATTTTTTATGAATCATACGTTGGCCTACTGTGATATCAGATAATTATTTCAAAATTAGATTGATAATTTTTAATATCACAGTAGGCCAGACGTATAAATATTTGTTATTAGTATAATTCAAATTTTGTTGGTGAAATTGAATGATGTCATTACATTTTAGAGAATTTCATTGGTTTAAATTAAAATAAAACTAAGGCAAAAAAATTTCAATTTAATAATATTAATAATATTAATTATAATAATAATTTAATTTGAACAATTATTAATTTAAACAATGTGTCTGAAAACTTGTGGCACAATGTACTACTAATAATCAACCTCATGCTTTGATTTAGATTTACATAATGATCAGATTACACAATTTGTTCAAATTTATAGCTAGAATTCTCTCTCTTTGTTACTTTTTAATTATACTTTCATCACATGATTTCAATTTATACAACCTCATTTAAATGAAAAAATAGAAAAAAAAAACAGATTAAAACTACATTTTTCATAAAAACAACAAAAAAGTATGAGGGCAACACTTTAAACATGTTTGGTGAGCTCGTACATTTATTTACAAAAGTAGTATGTTCATCTAATTCGCATGACCCAAAAATACACAAAAACTTTTAAAGTTTTCAAATCGGTCGGTCGTTACAAACATTTATTTATTTATTTATTTAGTTTAAAAAACTATCTTTTTATAAAATCAAAAATAATAATACAAATTTTCATCTAAGCTAACTATTTCTAATAAACACTATAATTTGTTTTTTAAATCTATTCAAATTTGTTTCATTTTTTAAATCACCCGGCAACTCATTGAACATTTTAAGACCATTGTACATAAGCATATTACGTGTTTTGTATTACGTGTTTTTTGTAGCATATTACGTGTTTTTTACTTTGTGGTGGCTACGTTCCAAAATATTTGTATGCTAGTATAATTTACTAAGGGACCCCTGTGCATATGCACAAATTTGAAAACAAATATTTTTTTAAGCCTGAAATAAAATCACAATCCAAAATAATACGTCTATCCGCAAGCAAAGCATAAGCAAAGCATTGAAATTGAAATGAGAATAAAATTTGGAAGAAATACAAAAAATTTCGTTTATTTGTTTCGTTTATTTTAGTCGTTTTTGATTTTTTTATACCTTTTTGTATTATCTTCTTCCTCTTCTGTATTCTCTTCTTTCTTTTATATGATTAAACTTTTAAATATGCCAAAAACGTAATCATTTTATCGAAAAATATTTCGGATGAATTGGTCAAAATCTGACCTGTTAGCAATAGCATAAAACTAAAAGGTTTCCTTAGCTATTAAAACAAATAATGCCTTTACTACTAATGTTGTTATCTATTATGACATTATCACTTCTCAAAATTGTCAAAACAAAGCTCTCATGATCCTTTTCATTAATTTGTTTGTTGTAAAATAAAACTCAAGTACGGAGTAATTTGTTTTTATAAGTGCTTTTAAGTGGCAATATGTAAAACCGATATGGTTGACACGAACAATTATAAATTAATGAGATCTGCATTTTTTACAAATGTTTTTGAAAACATTTTTGTCGTTTGTCTGAACTTATTTTAGGATTAACATTGTTAATTTTCTACGAAAAGTTATGGGAAATTAATAAATCAATAAAATATCAGATTAACAAAATTATTTCTGGTGCTATTTAAAATCCAAATATAACACTACAATTGACAACAAAGTCCAAGAACACAAGCAAACTCAATTTTCGTCAACAAATCAATTTCAACGTTAATCTAATCAAAAAATCTGCGTTCTTTGCTTGTACAAAAGTATAAAAGATTATAGTCGATGGTTGACTACAGTTGATAATTTAATTTGAAATTAATTTGGTTGCTTGGCTTTGAGCACATTAACGTTTTTATCTTAGGTTACGCCTTACGCACTCGAAAACAATAAATGTTTCACTTTAAATGATTTTATGATAGCGGTCAACTTGTTTACATAACTGAGATTACCTTAAGTTGTAATTTTATTGTTGGTACTATTATTAGTTTAATTTAGATTGTGAAAACTAACTGTTAGCTTAATGTCAGCTTGTCTGGTCAAATTTGTCAAAGGACATATACAAAGCAAACATCTAAAATAAAATTAGTACCATCATCAAAACTAATTCTCAATTTTCCTTAGGTGTTGTGCCCTATAGAAAGCGTACTTAAACAATTTTCTAAAATAGCAATTATTTGATTTGTTTCGGCATTCAGTTATTTAGCAAATTAATTTTTTATGATCATTAATTTTGAAAGTTATTTATAATTTACTGATGATAACAATAACTTTTTTGAATTGCTCTACCTTAATGTGTTGATAAAAGAATCATAATAATTAAACAATAATTTGCTGGTGATTTTCTTATCGATGATTGTTTTTATGTCACTACCGTTAAAATAATATAAAAACTAAAATTTGTTTTCTGGTTTTTACAGGTTTTTCCCTAAAAAATATTAATATTGACACCCACCCCAACTTCGTTCGATATAACGAGAAGAAAAATTTATATATCAAAGAGTTTAATCGAAAAAAATATAATTGAAAACAAGTGAAATGATTCTTTTGCTATTGAAGATGTTAAGTTTATTAATAATATATCATCCATTCCTCGTGTTTAACTGAATTCAACATTAAAGCAAATAATTGAACAAAATATTAAAAATATCTTTTAGAATTTATACAGTTTCTTGTTTCTAAACTTTAATCAACATTGAGGCGAAATAATTTCAAAAATATAAGAAATTGACAGGCTCTATTTCTATGTGAATAATTTATGTACATTATCAAAACCCCCGATATAGAAGCCTTCTTCATTTTTTAGCACAGTAAAAATCGTGAACTTGTAGCGCCATTTTGAAATTAAAACTCAATATAAAAAAATTCAAAAAATCGCCATAACGCTCATAACGCCATCTGGAAAAATAAAGCTCCATATAAAAAAAATTCAAAAATATTTAATCAAAAACACTAATCCAATTTTTTGCATATGGCAATGTTCATTGTTTATTGCAAATGGCGTGAATATGTAGGGCTATGATATATCGGGGGTTTTGACATTATCTTTAAAATGCAATATTCAATTATTTATTAGCATATCCGGTAAAACAATAAAATAATAAAAAGCATGGCAAACTGTATAGAATACAAAGTACTGGCTAATTAGTTTGATTGTAAAAAATTTCGGTACGGTAAAAATTTTCACGGAAGGGTCAAGGCATAGTCAAAGCAGACTTTTTAAAACTGTATAAAATGGTCTTGAACTGATCACAACATAATGTAATAATTCGAAACATAATTCTGGACGAACGCATTCATAGGACATAGAGAGATCAGTTTTGTTGATTCGTGAAATTTTGTTTATTTTTGATCTACGGGTGGGTGTGACAATCCCACTAACTTCAAGCATTGCTATTGGCATACGAGTTAAAGTGAGATATCACATACCACTGGCAATACAAGTGAGATATCACTATCCTAAGGTAAACTGACCAGACGTCCCACGCTGCGTGTAAATGTCCCACATTTCTTTGCGTTGTCCCACGGAGAAATCTGTCCCACGAAACAAATATTTCCACCACATTTGCACGCATCATCGAAATAATCAAAAAACATTATATCTACGTAAAGTATTCTTTATTTATAGAAACATCTTCTCTGAGTATGTATAATGTACGAGAGATCGAAAGTATATTAGGAAAAATAAAATACAATATATTTTACTTAAAAAGACTCATTTCTCTTTATAAATTCATAGACATTTAAATTTTTATAACATAAAAACAACCAACAATTTTATTTTATTCGAGCACTCATTTCAACCCTTTCAAATAATATTCATAAATTAAAATGTTTATAATTTGAATATCGTTCTTACTCGTAAGAGCAAAATTTTTGTTTTTTCGATTTCACTCCTTTGGAGAAAAATGGTACCTTTTCGTCATCCTTTATTTTCATTTTTCTAGCAATACATACATAATTGAACAAATCATTCACAAGAATTATATATTTTTTACGTTTGAAAGCATTAAATTTGAAGCAAAAATAAAAGGTTTGAGTATTTGAAATAAAAGAAATATTTATTTCAATTTAGGAGCAAGAATGATATTTTATTATTTTCACTCCTGCAGTATTTGATAGTGTTATATTTTTTTTATGCGCTTTGAAAAAACAGAGTAAAGGAGTGATATAAAAAGCGTTCCAAACTCTGTTTAAAACACACTTTAACTAGGTAGCTCAAAAGTTAATATAATTTTTTTCTCAATAAAAAACAAACAAAGTAAGCATCATAAAAATATAATAAACAGTATAGATTTGTAAAAGACAGAACAAGAGGTAGCAATACAAAATACAGAAAGGATATTAATTATTTAGTAGTAAAATTAAAATAAATTGTTTCAATTGTTTTGCAGTCTTTGCTTGTGTAACAAAAGTTTTGTGCTACTATAAAATTAGAAATTAGAAATGGGAAAAACTGAAAGAAATATAACTCTTGCAGAAGCCGATTTACCACAACCTTCCGATTTACCACAACCAAAGCTTTCGATCGATGGATTGCACAATGTATACTAATTCAATCGTTATTCGAAGACAAATATATATGTGCCACAACAAAATCAGAAGCCATTAGTAAAAAATGTTCAATGGACCATGTTCTGGACCAACTAAAACTAGATTTGTCTATTGCAAATTTTGCCACGGTTTATGCTGATGCATCAAATCAGAAGGAAATAGAAATATCTTCGATTCGATATTTTAGAGACAAAAAGTTGTAGTTTGCGCTGATAAAACATGGTATTCGTGTTTAGTGGTGCGTCACGTCAAGGTGTGAGAAATGTTTTAAGCAAGCCAAACTAGAATTTGAACCAGAATGTATTGGGTATTGGATTCGCAGTCCATATTTTAAATTATGCAATGTTGTTGTTGTAGCGATGAAATGTGGTGCTATTCTTCCGGCTCCAAGTCCAGATTCAGGAACTCTGCTACTGTCCTTGGGCGCTGGCACAGATCGTCCTTCGTCAGGTTGGTTGGTTTTTCTGGACTATTGAAAAGGTTAAATAATGCAATAAAACTGCTGCTGATTTAATACTAATTGATGCAAATGGCAGGGAATGTACGGGGGAGACGTTGTAGGACTTCTGCGACAAAAGTAATGTCGAATATAACAAACAAGCAAATGTCACATACAATGGAACTGGGGAGACTATGATAAGTGTGGCACGGCCTAAATTTATTTTTTTATTACTAAACTCCAAAAATTAAGAGAAAAATGTTCCAACAAAAATTTGTGAGATTCTTGGTTCACGAGATATAGGCATTTGAGTGTCGAGAGTGGTATCTTTCGAATTTCCGCGGTCTCATCCCTGGAAAAGGTTGTTAGTGTTTAAAATTCAGCTTTTTTATGCATTTTTCCTCAATTTTTCACCTAAATAGCTTTGCTTTTCATGTTTCATTAAAGAAACGAAGAATTATTTCTACGACCTTGCAAACCTTCGATCAAAATAGCCACCGCATCGGGAGGTTGGGTAGGGGTGGCAAGAGGAAGGGAAGGGAAGGGGAGCGCTTGAGCAGGTCTTGTAAAGACCTTTCCAATGATACCACTCTCGAAACGATCCGAGCTACCCTCATATACCCTATATTAGCCGCCTTTTTTCAAATGCCTATATCTCGTGAACCAAGAAGCTCACTTTTTGGAGTTTAGTAATAAACAAATAAATTTAGGCCGTGCCATACTTATCATAGTCGTGCCATGGAGCTCGCTGGCTGGCATTAATGCCAGCACTAGAAAGAATTTTGAATGTACAAACACCTTAATGGATATTTTCTAACGGTTGAGAAACGTCCAATTAAAATAAAAGAATTTTTTGAAGAATTAAATAGTAAAAGTAAAGAAAAGCATTAAATAGTAAATTTATGCACAATCTAGCTATCTCGTTTTGACCGTCCCACGTTCGCACTGTATATGTGGACTTATTAAAAGCTATCACTTGATCGAGGAATATGCCACTAGGCGTAATATTGGCAACCCTATTTTAATTGGGTTCCTGCAAATATAACAAATTCGTTTTTACATTTTATTTTGTTTTTATTTCCTCAATATTGTAAAATACTGCTTCAAGTGGCCTAGAAGTCAGTTTTTAACAAAAATGTTTTATCTAGACATTGGCTCTGACGACGGGTATCTAAGGCCGACTAGAACCCAGAGGATGGGAGTGAGTGAAGTGTCAGAGCATATCTAGATCTTGAATTCCCGTCAGGAATCACAAACCAGACAATAACAAAGCTAAACAAGTGGAACTACATGAATGTTCCGTACTCCACCTTGACGTACGGTAGATCTATTACATTATTAAAATACAAAACTTAAACCTATAAATATAAATAAATATTGATACCTTGGTTTTCCATTCGTCCATTTATGATAGATTTAGTACGGACACCTACTAAAAGAACATCACAACACCTAACAGTGGCTGGCATACCCAATTTTTGTACATATATTCAATTGTTGAACACAACTCGACTACACAACTTATCCAAAATCTAAATTTTGATGTTTAAAAACCCATCATCACTTGCAGTCGTATTAAAAATAATTGCACACAATCAGTTTTTAATTTTTATTATTATATTTTTTTTTTTGTTTTAATTAATTGTTTTTAAAATGTAGATACATCAAATATTACAAATAAACATCATAACCCAAAACAATACAAAAACAAAAACAATAAACATATATATTTATGATTTTATATAACTTATAACTTCATATAACGTTCTAATATTTATGATTTCGTATTAAACTTAACTAACTGATCACAACATTATAACTATCTTTCAATTAGTTTTTATAAAAAACACTAATTCAGCTTCTGTTTAATAACTATCATTATAACTATCTTTAATTGTGGTTTTAATATAAGAAATTATTCACTATTCTTGTTTTTCTTACTAGGAAAACACTTGATTATAATTGGTTTTCAATAAAAGTAGTAAATTATTTCAATTATTATTCAAAAAAACTTATAAAAAACAACAAAAATTAAACCAAAAACATAAAACAAAAAACACAACAAAACCAAAAAAACTTTGAAACGAGTTGAGTTAAAATATTAAACCATCCTCAACCAAATTCTAAAACCCAACCACTCTCGAGCACGAGACTACATCTCTCAAACAATACTCAAAATCGACTCCCAGAACCTGGATAATGGAAAAAATTTTTTCAGGCCAGAAAATTTGAATCAGCATAAAAGTATGTATTTTCTTGTTATCACCAGAAAATGAATTTTTATATTATTTTTTTACGAAAGAAAATTAAATGTGAGGAAAGATTCAAATTAACTAGAAAAAGTAATGTGATATATATTTCAAATGCATATACTGAAAGTAGAGAGAAGATTTTTAATGATTTGTAAATTATGAAAACATTTGTCTTTTTCCCAGACAAATGGAAAAGGAATCAAATTATTACAAAATTAGTTGACCTCGAAGTTTTGTGCACGAGCATAAAAGTTTTGCGATTAGATTTGTGATAGTCAACTTAACATGAGAATAATTTAAGAAATTTGGAAAAGGGAGTAAAATTTTGATAAGAAAAAGAATTAATGAAACGTTAAAACGTTACAATCGTGGGGACGACCTACATGACCCGAAAGATAAGAGATCTCAAGCCGGGCTCAAACAGAACAGAATAAATGTGAAGCTATCCAAGGAAGGATAAAACTAGCGAATGTCTTTAGTGTGATAGACACCAAGATATTTACCTTGTGAGTTGCAGATCTTATATCCCACATTACCCTCTTTGGAAAGAATGCTAGCTTTAATAAATTTATTTGCCAGTTTGGCGTTGAAATGTTTGGAAGCGTCACTTTGGATAAAATTTCGAACAAAAACTTCCTGACCTGGTTTAAAATCGCGAGGACGACTCCGGAGATTGTATTGGTTTTCGTTCCTAACGTGGGCTGACTTTAGATGTTTAAGCACCAATTGTCTTGCTATGCTTAGATGGTTATGTGGTGGTGTAACTTTTATGTCACTTTCGTTCAACATATCGAAATCACGCAGTAATTTATAATTAGCACCATGCGAGACCATATGTTGACCAAACACCAAGTAATGAGGAGAAAAACAAGTTGATGAATGTGTTGCATTCCTTAATGCGGAAGCAATTTCATGAATGTGTTTGTCCCACTCATTCTGATCATCGGCCACATATGCTCGGATAGCTGAAATGACAGATCTGTTGACTCGTTCTGAAGCATTCGCTTGAGGAGAATATTTGGGTGTAAAAATATGATGGACACCATAACGTTGGAGTAGATCTCTAAGAAGGTTGGACTCAAACTGACAACCATTGTCGGAAAACAATGTTTCGGGAACACCAAACATAGAAAAAATTCGATTTTCCAAATACCGAGTCAATGTCACAGCAGTAGCACACTTAAGTGGTTCAAGCATGACAAATCGACTGAACTTATCTAGAACAATTAAGATATATTTGTTCCCAAATTTGGATCGCGGATAAGGTCCGAGAAAATCGACATAGATGTGTTGCCATGGTCTTTCTACTTCAACAAATGATCCCATTTTAGGTCTTGTACTAAAGTTGACAGGCTTAGTCATCTTACACGTATCGCATAAACCAATGTAGGCCTTAACATCATGAGCCATCTTGGGCCAGTAAAAGGTTCGTTGTAAAATGTTCAAGGTTTTTTCAACACCAAGGTGGGCTGATTTTGGTGAATTATGGGCTTGAAGAAGAAGCTCTGGGATTAAAGAAGAAGGTACAAATAATTTCCAAGAAGAGATATCAGTGTTCAGCTCGGTGGGGATTGGGCAGAAGAAAACTTTACCATCTCGTACACACATGTTGATATTTTCTTTTGCATTTTGTACCTTATTAATAAGTGATAGATAATCATCACTTTTAAATGCCTCAGAATCTAAATCTACGTGTAATGGCAGAACGGTGTCATCGGGTGGTGTGATGGAATCTATAAAAACTCTCGAGAGTGTATCAGGGACAATATTATCACTTCCTTTGCGATATTCGATTTTAAAATCAAAACCTTGGAGCTTTAAACTCCACCGCGCTAAACGACCGGATAAATCCTTTTGATTCATAAGCCACTTAAGGCTGGCATGATCGGTGATAATAGTGAACCGATACCCTTCGATATATGGACGAAACTTTTTGACAGACATTACGGCAGCTAAGCACTCTAGTTCGGTGATGCTGTAATTTCGCTGTGCTTTGTTAAGCTTATGGGAAATGAATACGATTGGATGTTCAACATTTTCAGCCGAACGCTGGAAGAGAACACTTCCAACTCCTGCTTTAGAAGCATCGCATTGAATGAAAAATTCCTTGGAAAAATCTGGGTTGGTTAGGACGGGAGCTGTTACAAGAAAAGATTTAAGAGCTTCAAATGATTTTTGTGCAGCATCATTCCACCGAGTAGTTGCCGATTTTTTGAGAAGATCGAACAATGGACTTGCTACTGAAGAATAATTTGGAATAAAACGGCGATACCAGCCCGTCATACTTAAAAAGCGACGAATTTGCCGTGATGTTTTTGGAACTGGAAAGTTAACAACTGCATCGACTTTGGATGGGTCAACACGAATGCAACCGTCACCAATCACGTAACCAAGATATTTTGCTTCCTTGAGGAAGAATTTGCTCTTTTCCACATTAATTGTTAAACGAGCGTTCCGTAATAGTCTGGCAACCTCATTAAGTAGCGACATGTGCTCTTCAATTGTTGATGAAACAACTAAAAGATCATCTAAGTATACAAACACTCGATCGTGTAAATGATGCGGGATCACTTTGTGCATGAGTTTACACATAGTTTGAGGAGAATTACAAAGTCCAAAAGGCATGACAGTAAACTGGTACAATGGTCGACCAGGAACTACAAAAGCTGTCTTATCCCGAGATGCCTTTTCAAGAGGAATCTGCCAAAATGCATCTTTTAAATCAATACTGGATATGTATCTAGTTTGATCCAAACGACTTAACAGGCCCTCGATTAAAGGTAACGGGTAAGCATCTTTCACAGTAACCTCGTTTACTTTTCGTGCATCAAGACATAAACGTACTTGGCCATTTTTCTTTTTCACCAATGTAATAGGAGAACTCCACGCACTGTCACTTTCTTCGATAACACCTAGAGACAGCATTCTATCAAGTTCCTGATACATCAAAGATTGAACCGCAGGAGAAATAGAATAAAATCTTTGTTTGATTGGTTCGGCAGCCGTAACATTGATTTTGTGTTGAAGCAAGTGGGTCTTACCTAAACCTTCGATAGCAGAAGACGGAAACATTTTAACCACCTCGGTTAACTGGATACTTTGCTGAGTGGACAACTCGTGTTGATCATAACCTAAAAGATCTTTATCGACAATTGGAGTAATGTGAGATGTTATTTCGTCAATTTTCGGAAGTAGAACAAAAGCGTTCCAAAAATCAATACCTAAATATAAATTTTGGGACAAGTTTGGAACAATATAGAAACGCAACAGTTTTGTGCAGCCTCTAAACTCAACATTAGCACAAACGTAACCAACAACACGCTGTTTTTGACCATCTGCTGTAGATACAAAAGAAGGTAGATAATGAATTTTGATGCCGGTGGAAGAAAGAAAATCGTTACAATTCGCCCCTAAAATACTAATGCTAGCACCACTGTCTAACAAACCAGTCATTGAAATATTGTTAATTTTAACGTTAGCATAAGGTCTGTTATCATGCTCTACGGTTACGAGAGATTTTGAAAGTATGGAGCAGATAGCCTTTTTATGACGAAAATATAAGTTAGTACGAGATTTAGTGATAGAGAAAGGAAAACTATTGACAGAATTGGCACAAGGTGTAAATTTACAATGGTTGGAGGAAGATGAGTTCGATGAAGCGGAATGGTTTGGGTAGTGAGTATTACACGTAACTGGCTGTTGAACAGTATGTTCAAAATCAGTGTTACATGACACATCAGCGGTGGTAGGTTGCGGTTGACAAATAACTTTAGGTTCAAAAATTATTTGACCACTTGGTTTTACTGACTCGCTTACGGACTGTCGAGAATTTGAAATACATTGTTCCGGATTATAACCTATCTTTAACCATACGTCTTCTGTTACAACACATCTGTGAACAAGCTCTTGTATAGTAGAAAATGAATAACCAGCAAGTTGAAGTTGGAGACCTGTCCTCATATTTAGTTTGAGAATTTCTAGTAAGTCGGAGTCTGATAATCCTACTTTCAAAGATAAAGACATACTCAATATGGTGTTATAAAATTCTAAAAATGTTTCATCGGAATGTTGTTTTCTATGTTCGATCGATAGGCGTACTTCATAATCTGTGCGTCGATCGTCAAATCTGTTAATAATTTCATCACGAAATGTATTCCACGAAATATTTGGATTTCGTTCAATTAACATCCAATAGAAATCCAAAGCTACACCACGGAGTAAAAAGTAAATATCGTCAACTAACTGACTTAAACCGATACCGTTGGCCTTAGCCAATTTTTCTATTCTAAATAAGAATCTAGAAATATTAAGACCATCCGATGAACCATCAAAATGGACATTCCATTTGTAAACATCAATGTGACGCATTTCTTGAACATTACTAATTAGCTCATTATTAGGTAAAGATACTGCAGTATTGGAGTTGTCAGCTGAGTTGATTTTGGTTTCGGAAGCAAAATTAGCATTATAACTAAGATTCATTGCGTAGTATTTTATGTATTCAAAAACTGTAAATTAAATTTATATTAATTTAAATTTATATTATTGCAATTTAAATTTATATTATAAGTGTAAAGCAAAAAAATTAATTAATATTTGATTTTAAAGTAGTAAAAATTAGTCAAAAATTAAAATAAACAGTTAAAAATATCTTTTATTAAAAACCTAAAATCAATTACTTGAAATCTTTCAAAGTACTAAAACTAATTAATCCATATTAGATTTTATACCTAACAAAAATAACAAAAATAATAAAATTTTTACGTCACAATAATAATTTTTTTTAATATTTGAAGATTTCACAACCAATGAAATAAAGAATTTTATTCAAATTAATTAAAAATATATTTCACTATAAACCTAAAATCTTATTTAAAATCCTTTAATGCACTTAAACCAATCAATCAATTTAATATGCCAACCATAATAAACATAACAAGAATGATAAAATTTCTAAATCACAATAATAAATTTCAAATATTTGAGATTTCAAATTGTTGCTAAAAATTCTGTTTAAGATAATTTAAAATTTTTAATTCGATAGTGTAATAAAAAAAAATTATATAAATCAATTAAGACGACTTTAATAAAAACAAATAAATTCCTTAATCACTAAAGTCTAACCATACGAAATATTTTTGTACCGTAAAATACTGTAAGATACTAACAACAACAAAATATTTTAAACTTACTAAATCGGTACCAAACAACATACACTTAATTATTTTATAAAAACGATATTCAATTACATATGTACATATATTTTAAAATGATTATATTCTAACACAAAAATTAACGAGATAAAAAAAAATAATTACAATTGCACATTTTCAATTCAAATTTAATTCTAATAATTTTAAAACGAACAATAAAAAAATAAACAATAATAAAAACAAACACAAAATCTAAATCAAAACAAACCAGAAGAAACAAAACAAAAATTATCAGTCTACTCTAATTACTTTATTACATTTATTTAACAATCTGATTTTTGTAAGAATATTGTACTATACGATAAGTTTTTAAATATTTTTAGCTTATTCTTAACTCTAAATAAACAAATTTGATTTACCAAATCTCAATAGCATTGATTTACTAACGTCTGGAAGAGAACACAACATAAATGTAGTCCAACTTAAAACTATTAATCGTTATTTGTCTGATTCGTGATAAGGAAGGACAAACTAAAAGGAACAAAAAGAGAGGATATGCTTTAATTGCCGAACAAATAATTCTACAGCCACATGCTGGTTTATCCGCGATTAAAGCAACTTAATATCTGAGGAAATAGTGAACATTTTCTAGTTTTACTGACACTGGCAATCAATTACCAAATGGTAGTACACAGTGCGAAACTATAAAATGTATCAAATCAATAAAAATATCTTTAAAGACCTGTTAGCAATCAATCAATCAAACATACGGTAATTGATGCCGAGGATTTCTTTAAGAAATATTATTAGTGAGATAAAAAAACAAAATCTTGAAATTAATTTGAAAAAAAACTATGAAACAAACCATACAAAAACTTATATCTAAATCAACAGAAACAAATCCGAGTTAGAAGCGCATATGGTGCTCTGAAAAGGAAACTATTTACAAGGTATGGAAAAGGTTTGGGAAGGGAGGGAAGTTATGATAAGGAAAGCCATTTATATGTGGTTGCTATTATAGAATAACACCTGAGTAAATTTGATAACTAATTACCGAAAAACTTAATTTAAAAACGTAAAATAAATTGGAATAAAACAAAAACTAAGCTGATTGAGCCAATCCTTTGGGCGCCATGTAAAATACTGCTTCAAGTGGCCTAGAAGTCAGTTTTTAACAAAAATGTTTTATCTAGACATTGGCTCTGACGACGGGTATCTAAGGCCGACTAGAACCCAGAGGATGGGAGTGAGTGAAGTGTCAGAGCATATCTAGATCTTGAATTCCCGTCAGGAATCACAAACCAGACAATAACAAAGCTAAACAAGTGGAACTACATGAATGTTCCGTACTCCACCTTGACGTACGGTAGATCTATTACATTATTAAAATACAAAACTTAAACCTATAAATATAAATAAATATTGATACCTTGGTTTTCCATTCGTCCATTTATGATAGATTTAGTACGGACACCTACTAAAAGAACATCACAACACCTAACAGTGGCTGGCATACCCAATTTTTGTACATATATTCAATTGTTGAACACAACTCGACTACACAACTTATCCAAAATCTAAATTTTGATGTTTAAAAACCCATCATCACTTGCAGTCGTATTAAAAATAATTGCACACAATCAGTTTTTAATTTTTATTATTATATTTTTTTTTTTGTTTTAATTAATTGTTTTTAAAATGTAGATACATCAAATATTACAAATAAACATCATAACCCAAAACAATACAAAAACAAAAACAATAAACATATATATTTATGATTTCATATAACTTATAACTTCATAATATGATTATGAAATATTGGCCTTTTATTGCCTGACAAGGTTCGTTTTAAGTAATATACTCTTTAAAAAAAACTGAAGCGTCCATGTTATTGCGGAACCTGCGGCTTAAAAGATTTGTTTGTGTTGTGACAAATATTGTAATTAAAACCATATGTCACACATTTTTTTTTTAAAGGCGTTCATGCTCCACGTAGGAGCGTTGCCAGGCTAATCAGCTTTGAATATTCACCACGGTCATTCGCAACAGCGACATAATTACCATGGCAGCCAATTTTTTTAAGGTCGTTTATTACGTAAGTCTCCAATGGTAGTCGTGGTCTACCTCGCGGTCGTTCACCCCCTGGGGTACTATCGTACATTTTTCTAATCATTCCAGACTGTGAATCGGCTCGTAGAACATGCCCAAACCAAGCAACCCTATTAGAACGGAAACAACCTATTATATCAGGACCCTCAAGAAGGTCTCTGATCTCAAAGTTATACCGGGTTCTATACTGTCCATCGTTTGTCTTAAGTGGACCAAAAATGTAGCGTAGGATCTTACGCTCAAATACAGATATATGCGATTCGTCACTTTGTGTAAGGGTCCACGTTTGTGACCCATACATCACAACCGGTCTAATCAATGTCTTGTAAAGCTCGAATCGCTGCAGGTAATCGAACTTTCTACTCAATTAAACCTCTCCTTGAATCACCGTATGTATCAAATAACACCAAGCTCAAGTTATACAAGACATTGATTAGACCGGTTGTGATGTATGGGTCACAAACGTGGACACTTACACAAAGTGACGAATCGCATTTATCTGTATTTGAGCGTAAGATCATATGCTACATTTTTTGTCCACTTAATACAGACGATGGAGAGTATAAAACACGGTATAACTTTGAGATCAGAGACCTTCTGATATCTTTTCGGTTGTACTACCATATATATATATATATATATATCAAAAGATTTATTTTCTTTTTTTATGTTTTATTTTAAAATGGATAACTAAGTTAAAAATCCTATCATACAATAAAATATGACATATGCCAATATTTCATGATAAGATAAAGAAATAATAACAAAATAATAAGTGAAAAACAAATTGCGAGAAATTTGCAGAAAACAAAACAAAACTAATTGCCAATAATCCAGCTGATGCAGCGCACTCCAGACGCACCGCTCATCACCTCAATTGAGGCACAAAGCCCACACATAATTACGTGTTGGTCTGATTCCTCGGAAGAGCTAATGAGTGGTACCACTACGGAACGCTGCCCAACTAAGACTGGAAGTGCTGCAGTTGACTAATTAAAGTTCGTCCGCCAGCACCCTAAGATATCATCTAGACTAATGACATCTCCTGCCATTGCCAGTGGTATGTGATATCTCACGCTAACTCATATGTCAATGGCAGGGACTGGAGTACGCAGGGTAATCAGACCCGTAGATCAATATTGATCATAATCGATCAAAATCGATCCCTCCTGCCTTGATCCCTCCTAACCGAAAGTCACTTTGATATTCTCCTAACAATTATTCAGCATTGTACATCTTGTCTTAGTTCTTGTTTCCACTTATTCTCGGAATAATCTTAAACAATGTGACCCACGTATCGCGAATAATGTTGAGATCTACTTGTAACATACTCTTTGTTTTAAATAACTGGTGCATGTTGCTATTGAACCTTTCAATCTCCTAGTATATTCTCTTTCACTATGAGTTCTTCGTATGTCTACATAGTTTTAAAGCCGTTCCCTTTGCCAGTGAGTAGAATTCATCTGTGAACGCCAGTATAGTGTCGATAGTGTCGACATGCTTACGCCAGTACGTGTTAACAAACAACTTTCTTATAATTCTGATTGTCGTTTTATACTTTATTGACCAACTGTACTAATCTATAGAAGTTATCTCTTTGCTCTTAAAAAAATAAACACAATCCAAATTCAATGACATTTGAATTCTCTTTTTGAAGCAATAAAAAGAAATTTTGAATGAAACCAGTTGATTTTAGTCCATTAAGCTGTTTAGTTAAGTAAAGTTTATTTTATTTTGATAAATAATAAACTAGTTCTATTCGTTCATTGCTTATTTTCTAATAACATAAATAATGATAATTAAATAAAGGTTAATCTATTCAATAATAACTAATATATAAATTTCATCAAATCAAATTCATTCATTTTTATTATACTATACATATTTTAAAAAAATTTTAAACAAAGAAAATATATTGTGTCTATCTCCCTAAATTATATCGAAACTATAATGAATATTCCAGACGAATAGTTAAAAAATCTAAACAAAAAATGAAAACACTGTGTTTAAAAAATGTTAAAATTAATTTATAAATAAATATTTTTTGGTCATCGGTTGTGACAGTTAGTTTACAGTTTAGGTAAATTTGAATAATAACATTAATATTTTAAACATTTGTGGTTGCTTTAATTTTAATTTGTTTTTTATTCGCCTACATATTAAAGTGTTACTTTATTACTGTGATTTGCGGCCTTAAAGTATCACTTTTTAACCATATGTTATGTTGTCATAGTTACGTCGAAAAAGGTAAAAAACATTTGTATTTGTTTAAATTCTATAAAAAACAGAAATTTTTATCAAAGCAAGCTTTCAGTTCAAAAATTTTCATAATCCAATCAAACTAAATATTTTTGTTTTTATTCTTCTATATGTTAAAGTGTTACTTTATTACTGTGATTTGCGGCCTTAAAGTGTCACTTTAACCATATATTTTGTTTTCATAACTCATAGCTACGTCCAAAAAAGTAAAAAACATTTGTATGTGTTTAAATTCTATAAAAAATAGAAATTTTTATCAAAGCAACCCTTAAATTCAAAATTTCATAATCCAATAAAAGTAGCTCTTATCATTTGTTGTCATAGTTACACAATAATTTGGAAAAAATAACAAATATTATGTCAAAGGTAACTTGTTCCACATATTTTTATTTCAAAATTTATGCAAATTTATAATTTTAATTTAGAATAAACATTTTTTTTTTAAATATTTTGTTTGCGACGAATAAAAAATAGTATATGATGCACGAACGTAAGCTATTTTGGACTTAATGTGGGTGGACAACTCGTGGTCGAAAACTCCACATACGTCCAAAATCTTTAGCTTTACGTCCTAGCATCATAATGTACTATTGTAGTCATAGATATACGATTGGTTTGAGAAAAAATAATAAATATTTTGATTAAAGGTTAAATAATATTAAAATAATAAACGCCTTATTCTTGTTAAATTGAGTTTTGTTTCACTAAATACGTATTTCGAAAGCTATGCTTTCATCGACAGTATAGTATCTAAGTTGTTTAAATACTACTGTCGATGAAAGCAAACTCAATTTAACAAGAATAATGCGTTTATTATTTTATTATTATTTAAATATCTTGTTACAGTTTAGAACTTTTAAATTAAAATGATTAAAGGTTACTTGTTCAACATAATTTTATTTCAAAATTTATAGAAATTTTAATTTTGATTTAGATTAAACAATTTTTGTTAAATATTTTGCTTGCGGCGAATAAAAAATAGTATATGATGCACGAACGTAAGCCATTTTAGACTTAATGTGGTTGCAAATCTCGATTGGAGCCTCGATTCGCAAACTCCACATACGTCCAAAAACCTTAGCTTTACGTCCTTGCATCATAATGTACTATTGTGTTTAAAACATAAATTATTAGTGTACAAAATCACTTTATCTTTTACAATAAAAGATATGAATTTCTCTTTTAATTATTTGTGCAGACGTTTATACTTCATTAACGAGTGCATGCAATTTGTATGATTGAATTGCATTTCTATTTACAAAACTTGTTTCTTTGATATTGTTTCCTTAAAGCTTTTATTTATCCAAGTACAAATACTTTTAATAACAATACATGATTATTCATACCATTTTTACCTACAGTTAGTAAAATTAGCCGTTTCAATAACAAAAAGATAGTCGATTTCCAGGTGCATATATTTTTAAGACTACTTTATAAAAAATTATCTTTTAGTAATTAGTATAAGAATAAATATTTAATCTAATAAATATAAAGACTGCACTGTGCTCCAATCTGCTGAATTGCCAAATCTGTTATCACAGAAAATAAAAAATTGGCAAACTTATTATAATTTTGGGGGAAAAACTAATGACGCCATTACGTTTCAGTACAAGTAGCACAATACCACAACGTAGGAAAAAATTTTATAATAACATTTTTCAATCAAAAAATACGGTTTGATTAATTTTCGAAAAACTTACAACAACGCCTCTCATTTACAAATTTTTTTCTTGATTATAACTGACTAGGATTATTAAAAAGAATTTCGCCGAATATTTATCTTTATAAATTGTTGAACTGATACAACTACTTACCTGTTATATTTTGAATGTATATCTTTTCCAGTTAGAAAATGCTTCGTTAACTGAGTTGTAACAATTCCAATTAGCATTACAATTAGGCAAAAGATAAAAATATAACCTCATTGGAAGAAACATGTAAGGTTTATAAAAAATATGTAATTAAATTTACATTGGGCAAATTGAGAGACCTTATACTAAGAGATATGCGGATCATCTATTTCATTAAAAAATAAAAATATTGTTTTTTATAGATCTAATTTTGCAATTCATTCTGTAAAATTGAATAATAAAAAATAATGTTAACAATAAATGGTGATAAGTACATATATAAATATATTACTCGATACTATATTGTGCAACTCAATTCTATTATTTTCTACAAATTGAACCTGAACTTCTATTATTTTTTTAATTTTCAACTGTACAATTGTAATAAACCATTTTCATTGATCGAATAACTTTTTTGAAAATATATAATTGATTTGTTCATTCATGTTTTTATAAATTCTAATAATTACTTAAGCCGTGCATTCACATAAAACAGAAACAGAAACCGAAACTGAAACTGAAAATTTTCAGTTTCTGTTTCTAATTTGGTTGACTGTGGTGAATAATAAAACAGAAACGGAAACCGAATTTTGTTTGAGTTTGTGAATTTGTTATCCATTATGAATAATAAAATTATCACAATTTAAAATAATAATTGATATTATGTGACAGTTTCTGGTCATGTGACAGTTTCGGTACTGAAACAATTAAATTTTAATTGTTTCCGTTTCAGACAAAACAGACGAATTTTCCGTTTCTGTTTCTGTTTCTAAATTCGGTTTCTGTTTCAGTTGCTGACAAAATTTGTATGAAATTCGGTTTCTGTTTCTGTTTCCGTTGTATGTGAATGCCCGGCTTTATGCAGGTTGCTGAAACAATTTGTATAATAAAACCAAATAACGTCACAAAAAGTATTGCATAATTAGTGCATGTAAACTTTTGAACTGCATCAAACCAAACCAGCTGGCAGTTTTGAAAAAAAACTTTCTATCCCATCCAAGTGTCTGACCGGTGATCGTTTTGAGCTAATAAGAAAATTTCAACACCGAAAAGTTTGTAAATTCGTATTAGTTCTAAAGCTGACATTGCCGAACTACCAAAAAAAGGTTATAGCGAATTACAAAGCGAATTACAAAGAAATCAAAACATTTTATCATTTTCTTTGGTTCATTTATTTTGCTGAATCCAAGTTTAGTGAATTATTTTCTCTCTATGATCAATATTTATATATTCTAATCATGCTAGGACTGGATAGCAACCTCGTATCATCTATAAGACGACTAGCCTTCACATGTCTAATGACAAAACATCTATAATGAATTTAAAGAATCGATTGTGATATATTATCCTCGAATTGAAAAATCACCATCATGGATAGCAAGTACTAAATCAAACCACAAAAAAACAAACAGCTATGACATTAATTTCAGCAGTTGTTAAGTTTTTTAACGAATAAGACCGCAAAAAGAGCTGTTTTGTGAAGTTCAAATCTAATAACCTAAAAAGTTCTTGAAACTTTAGTATTCCTTGTTGGTGTAAGGGTGAAAGGTGGTTTTCAAATTAATTTAGTGTAATTGTTTACTTAGGCTTACTCCTTATTCTGACTCAACGTACACTCAAAAAAATATTGCCGGTAAGATTTACAAAATCGTTTTGTAAAAGTGCTAACAAAATATTTTTGTGAATTTACCAAAAAATCCTAAACTTTATAGAAAATTTTGTATACTTTTTTAAATTTGAAAAACATTTGTAAACTTACCAATTGTTTTTGTGATCTGGATTAAAAAAGTACAAAATCATAAATATTTTTAATTACAACTTTTTTTTATTGTTGTAACAAAAATATTGTTCAGATTATGTGGATTTTTTTAAATTTTAAATCATAAATCGTGTATCCATAACCAAATAATTATCAATTGCACAAAATTTTCTAAAATTTTGTAACCAGAAAAATGACATTCTACAATTTTTGTTGTAAAACTTAATACGAATATTGAAGATTTTTTTTAAACTTTACAAAGAAACTTATATGCAATTTAAAAAACCAACAACTATTTTACAAAAAAAAAATTCTTTTTACAAACACTTTTATAAAATTTTATAAATTGAAATCATAACAAAAATTGGTATTAAACATTTTCAGTTTCAATCTGGTTGTCTAAGTAAAAAAGTAAATTTTTTAAAATTGTGATAATTTAGTAAATAAATAAATAGTGGTAGTGATAATAAATAGTGGTAGTGATACAGTTTGCACACATTAACCTAGTTTGCACAGTATTAACATCAACGTTGTTTTAAATAACACTTTTGATGGTTAATACATGATAATTAATATTATGATGCAAATAATAGTTTGAATTATGGACTTCGTTCAATTTTGGTGGACAATAATAAAGTAATAAAAATTAATCAAAATATGGCGAATGGCATAGCAGGACAACTGGCGAACTGTATAATAAATCAGTTGCTTACTGAATGTATGGTAAGTTATTATTAACTTAGAGTGTACATAGCTATCTTTATATATATGGAATGTTTTACCTCAAACGTATCAAGGCTGTGTTCAAAATTCTATGAAACGTACAAAATTGGTTTACGGTGCAAATATAAGCTAAGATTATAGAGTTTCTTAAACTGTTTAATTGCTTTACTTGTAAAATTCATTGCATCTTTTAATAGAAACCATTTTTTTATGTATATTTGCTTGCTAAATATACGAATATAATCTTTTTTTTTAGTTAAAAGCTACTTTTGTGTCCGTAATATCCAATAACTTTCCAAAAAACTGTGTTTTGTAATAACGAACACACAAAGGTTAATTTTATTTTCTGAAAACGTATAACTGGTCACATATAATCTATCTCTAAATTAAAATTTTCACATGTCGTCCCTAGACCCCAACATATACAAAAACTCCCAAAAAGTATTTGCTTTTTATAACGGACACCCCATTTATCGTTGAAGTTAGGGTTGCACCGATTAATCGGTAGATAATCGGTAATCGGCCATATCGGCCATTTTGCCGATTAATCGGTATCGGCTTTTTTGACCGATTAATCGGCCGATTATCAAGACATGCGTTTATTGCATTTTAAACACAACATATTTCAAATTCTAAAACACCATAGTCAGCCATAAATGAATACCTTTTTAAAAATGTATAAGATTGAGGGCTGTTTAAAAATATGACAAATCTGTTTATATATTTCTGCAGTTTTTTGATAACTTGACAGTTCTAACTTTTGAAAAAGTTTATTTAAAATAATGCTGTTTATAAATAAAGTACTTCAGTCACTGCCATCGACATATGTGTTTTTTTTAAATTTTACTAAACTTCCTGGCTCTGTAAATTTGTTCAAATTGTTTTATACATCAAGTTCGAAGCAAATAGAGGCTTATACATATACTTACACATAAAATTGCACTTTTTTGACATTAATTTACGAACTGTACGTAGTGCAAAATTATACATAAAATTGCGATGTTACTTAAATTAAAAGCTCTTTCCAATGACACTTCTCTAAACTGTGTCATGCATGTTGGTTTTATCCATTCATAAATTCTTACTCGAAACATCATTGTATTTTAAATTGTAAACTTATTAATTTTTCTATCATTCCGAACTCTAAGTTTTTCAGTCAATCAGGTTCGGAACAGAGCGAAAAACGCCATGGAAAGACTGATATTATTCAAAATTATACAAAAACTGCGCGGTGTAAATTTCGAAAGTAAATGTAAAAATACTGATGTATATACCGGCCTTTTATTTGATATGCTAGATGACTCGGTAAAAAATTTATATTTTTTTATAGCCTCAATGCAAAATAACTCTATTTATTAATAACCACACCATTTTGTGTGGACAGGTTAGTTTTATACGCATTTCAGACTCATAGGGTTCATAGTTTATGAGATACTCGATATATTGGATAAATCATGTATGCTCAAAAACATGCAGCATATCAGTCAGAAATATCTCCAAACCAGTAAAAGCATGGTTTCGAAGACTGAACAGCCTGTAGGGTTAATAATGCGCAGTACCTAGAAAATATCGAAAGTGGCCGAAAATAAATTTAAAAAGAGTTCAGAACTAGATCTAGCGTACTAGGAAATAAAACATTCGTTTGGCTCGAAAACATGAAACATTCATTAAGGTTATTTTGTCTGAACTACGTTATAAGAAGTACAGTTGTTGTTCAATACGTTATAAGAAGTACAGTTTTTCAGATTGGAAAAACTCAATTTGTGTTCAAAAATTCGGTGCATAGTTTCTCGTATGGTCAGCAATGGCAGTGTGGCTCTCGAAGTTTGCCATTCTTGGCTTCAGTCTTATAAATACGTTTTTATTTTTCCATACCAGAGTCACCAGAGTAATGCTTGAAATAATGACAACGAAGTCGTTCCCAAATAAGGGAATCTGGGTAAAAAAGGATATTGGGTAAAAAATAATCAAGACGAGGAATGTAGATTGTTTTACCAACGAATGGAAAATAGTTGCCAGAAAAATGTAAAAAAGCACTTTCAACAGTTACAGATTTTTTTTATTTAAATATTGTAAAACTTTAAATTAAAAAAACAAAATTGTTTCGATATTTTTGGAATTGTCCCGACTTGTGAAGAAAAATCGTCCCGCGTTATAATTAAGAGTCTAATTAAAACATTTTGCGCAGATTTGTTTTACTAATTTCTATCAAATAATCGGCAGCCGATTAATCGGTATCGGCCGATAAAGAAAGCCGATTAATCGGTAATCGGTAATCGGCAAGTTTGCTTATCGGTGCAACCCTAGTTGAAGTGTTTAAAAGAAACCTTATTTCGATGCACTTTGGTTTGCTGAGTACGAACCTAACCATACCTTGTACTAAAAATTCCACTTTTCGATCTTGAACCCTAGAAAACTATTAAAAACTGTATTTTGAGTTTCAAGATCACCAAAGGTATAACGAAATTTGAAATTTTTTTAACTGATTATATAAAAAGTAAGGTTATGTTCGTGTTCAGCAAGCAAAGATACATCAGAAAAAGGTTTAAATTAAATGATCTAATGATTTAACAAGTCACGGGGATGTTTAATCTACAAAGATTTAAAAACAGCGTTTATCAACACCTCAGAACGTGTGTTGTTGTGGAACCTAGGTCTTAAAACGTATCTATGTGTTGCTATAACACATTTTGTAATTCCTTTACACAACAACAAAAAAATAACATCACTATTCTCAGACGTTCAGGCGGTTGATTTGCAGCCGCCTTATTGGTCCGCCATTGTAATTTTAAGGAAAATGGTACACAGTTTATGAAACTCTCTAATCTTAGCTTCAATTTGAGCCATGAACAAACTTTCAACGGCTAATAGAATTTTGAGCCCAGCCTTGATCCGTGTGACGTGGAACATTCCACACATAGGTCAAAATCACGAATTTTGACCATAAATTCCGTTTCTTTAACACAAATTTGTTGATTTGTTTTAACTTTTTTTTTACAGTGGAAGAGAAAATAAAAAACAGCATTTCATATAGAAGAAAATAGCGAGTGGTTCTTCCTTTAGCATAGGGGTAATTTTAAAAACCTCAAATATACAAATTGGTAAATATAAACATGCAGCATGTAAGTTTGGTGAAAAAGTTGATAATTATTTATTTTTTAAATTTGTTTACAGACCGAAAAAGATTTAAAATGGAAAAGTAAGATGAAAACTAAGAATCTTCCACGATTTTTAGAAAAAATTAAACCTATGCTCCAAGAAAAAGTAAAACCATTGAGTGACGTTGCAATTTTCTCAATATTACAGCAAAAGGATAATCTGCAATATTGTTTCAAGTAATACATTATGTTAATATCACATGAAGTGACAAAAGAAAATGGTAAAGACATGTATCCATATGATTTAGTGTGTCGGATTCCCATAAACGTTTCCTTGTTCTTTGAGTAACTGCTGATGAATTAGAGGAGAAACTGCGATTATAATTAAGTAAATGAAGATCCATTCAACAAAATGAATAGGCTTCTAAAATATTGTAAAAAATTTTGACTATGAATTATTTACAAAATATAACAAATAAATGCAAAAAATGTGTTTTATTTATTAACGGAGTTCGCATATGACATATGTGCATATTTATATATATATATATTTATATATATATATATATATATATATATATATATATATATATATATATATATATATATATATATATATATATATATATATATATATATATATTATATATATATATATATATATATATATATATATATATATATATATATATATATATATATATATATATATATATATATAATATATATATATATATATATATATATATATATATATATATATATATATATATACATATATATATATATATATATATATATATATATATATATATATATATATATATATATACATATATATATATATATATATATATATATATATTATATATATATATATATATATATATATATATATATATATATATATATATATATATATATATATATATATATATATATATATATATATATATATATATATATATATATATATATATATATATTTATATATATATATATATATATATATATATATATATATATATATATATACATATATATATATATATATATATATATATATATATATATATATATATATATATATATATATATATATTAGACTGGTCGTTAAAAACTAAATTTTCCGAGACGCCCCCCAGAAAAATTCTTTGTGGTCAAAAAACCATAACGGCTTTATTTTTTTTTTTTTAAAGTGAAAAGAACACGTGCCGCAAAATCATCGAAGTTTATTTTTTGATAAAATTGTTAATATCTCATCAAATATGCAGATGTCAAAAAAAATTATATATTCATTTTTGTAGGAAATTTAATTCTCTACAAAAAAGGTCCAAGTCGTTTTTTTCCTAAAACCTATATTTCTGATGATATTTTGAAATAAAACTTGAAATTCTTCGAAACTCGTAAAACCAAATGATGAAAATTTCGACGAAAAAGTACTAATTTTGATTTTTTTTGTCACGATTATTTTTTTATACATTTCATTCTATAGCAGAAGAAGAAAATTAGGAGATTTTCGTCATCTTTATTTTTTGTTTTTTAAAAATTACGAAAACTTACAAGTTCATTTTCAAAATATCATGAGAACTATACGTTTTCGGGAAAAAATGACTTGGACCTTTTTTGTAGAGAATTAAATTTCCTACAAAAATGGTTATGTGATTTTTTTTGACATCTGCATATTTTATGAGATATTTGAAAAAATCTACGAATTTTTCAAAAAATCAACTTCAACGATTTTGCGGCACGTGTTCTTTTGATTTAAAAAAAAAAAAAATAGTGCCATTGTGGTTTTTGACCCCAAAGAATTTTTCTAGGGGGCGTCTCGGAAAATTTAGTTTTTAACGACCAGTCTAATATATATATATATATATATATATATATATATATATATATATATATATATATATATATATATATATATATATATATATATATATATATATATATATATATATATATATATATATATATATATATATATATATATATATATATATATATATATATATATATATATATATATATATATATAAATATATATATAGTATACATATATATTACAAAAACATGTTATAAAATCCAGAAATGCTTTTTGTTGATGCTGTTAAAGGGTTTGTTCTTTTTCTAAAACTTTTGTGGAAACAATTTAATAAATTGTATAAATTTCACAATATCTCTGATAAACTAAAATTTTTAATTTGAGGATTTTACAAATATTTATTAAACCAAAAAATATTTCTATCATTTTCATAATTTAATTTATAAACCTTACAATCTTTTGTTGGATGTTAATCAGAGAATTTGTAGTGTTTATAAATAATTTTTTTCACCATGACAATATTAATTGTAAAAATGTAAATTTTACAAAAATTTTTGTGTGTTGTATATGTATTTATAAAAAAATTGTAAAATGTATGTAGAATTTTATTAGTTTCACTTGGTTTTTTTTTTTAGTGTAATTTTAAAATGGTTAATATTCACCTTCTTCATAGAGCGCCAACCATTTTGACTGTTTCCGCATATCTAACGAATTGTGTCACATCTAACAAATGCCTAGATAAGCCCAAGATTGCTTTTGGGCGGAGGAAACGTTCAACTAATCAAAAAACCGCATCATGTACTACATCAAAAGCTTAACGAAAAATTAATACCGAATTATACCGCTATTAATAATTTGGTATCAGTTTTGTAAAACACCACCCTATATGAATGTTCTATATTTAATGTGTGGAAATCAATTATTGACAAGCAAAGTTTTTTCTTCCCGAATTGTAAGCTGTGACATTGGTCAATATAAAACTTGAGTCGCTGATTGACTGATAACACTGATCAAAATCACAGGTCGTATATGCAAATCGAATCGAAGCGAATTAACATGTTGGTCACGGATCATAAAAGAAATAAATGGAGAGAGTTAGTGAGTAAATCAGGAAATCCGCAAACAAATTTAACATTCAGTTTACAGAAAAGCAACGTACACATGAAAAAGAGACCAGATCAGTATTGAGACACCTGCGTAAACTTAACACTGTCAACTTAGAGGAAATCATATTTTCCGAAGAAGAGGTGGAGAATGCAATAAGGAAAAATAAGCCATCAAAAGCTATAGGACCCTACGGCATCTCAGCCATCATGCTCAAACACATCGGGCCCAAAGGATTGAACTACCTCACTATTACACTCAATACATCTTTAAATACTCTACAGTCACCAAATATCTGGAAAACGGACCGAATCAGCCCCATTTTAAAACCAGGAAAACCTGAAGAAAAGGGAGAGTCTTACAGACCAGTATCCTTCCTTTCATCGGTCGCAAAACTTATCGAAGCACTTCTGCTCTCTCAGCTGACAAGATCCTGCAATTTGGCGCCATACCAACATGGCTTCCGGCGAGCACATAGTACAACCACCGCGCTTCACAAAATACAAAACCAGATCAGTGATGGTCTGAATCAAAAACAACCATGCGCTAGAACAATTTTAGTTAAACTCGACCTATCAAAAGACCTATCTGAACTTGGACATGGAGCCGGAGGATTAGCACCAAAACCCGTCGCTAAAACAACAACAACAATATTATTTGCTTTATTTTATTATTTAAGTCGTCACACCCCCTCAATCTATGATATCCCATCCTGTGAATATCATGAGACACAATCTGAAAAATACAACAGTTGATTTAGTTAATCCGGATTCCGGAACAAGTCACTTGAGACCCATGTTGAAACTTTCGGTAGCGCTCTTAATAATTCCAAAAGTGTTTTATACGGTATATCACAACAATTTTATATTCCAATTGAATTTCTATTAAACAGATAAGCAACTTATATCTTACCATCATAATCTTAATAGAGCAGAAAAGAAAAGGAGAGATAATTGGCGAAAACAATAACTTTAATATTACCAAAAATAACCATAAACCAACATATATTGTTTTCTTATTGATAAAATAATCTTGTGAATTGGAGTACTCCGTCATCTTCGACTTGCCATTTAATTTTAAGTAAATAGCAATACATATTTGTAAGCAATAGATAATTTTAATATTCTTTCTAGAATAGAGCATCATCGAATCTGCTATATCTACATTACTTATTTAAAATTGCCTCTTTGTTGCATCTGTGCTTATTAGGATATATATGTTCGTTAAATTATTCAAGCAAACTCCCATCAAATTCAACAACCAATCCAATAGATTAGCGTTTATTTATTTATCATTAAAATATTTAATAACAAAATTTACCATATATGCACATAAAATCAAGTATCAAAGTACAATTCTATAACATGAATAACTACAACTTCTTTGTCCAGTCTTATCTGAGAAAAAATGTTATCGATACTAGTTATTCTCAAAGCAGCATTTTGTTTACTGTATGACCATTTTTTAATTTTATCATTTGTTACAGTAATTGATCGTATATATTAAAGGAAGTTGGATTTGTAATGAGTTGTTGCAATTCTATAATCAAACATTTAATAAATTATTAAGCTTCATATCTACAAATTTAATTTATTTTCAAAATATTTGCTTAAAGCTAAGCTTCAAAGATATGAATAGTTGACGTGAACTTACCATATAAAATAAGAATTGCAACTAGTTCCATAATTATCGCATAATATTTTAGTGTATAATCAATAATTCAAGTAAATAATAATATTTATACAAAGATAATCAAATCAGATGAAAATCGATTGGCAGGTTAGACAGAAATGATTGCCAAATAAAAATCAAAAATTGGCAAGAATTAAATGAAAATTTCTTTTGAAAGAAAATAAGTAAAAGCTATTTTTCTTTTCAATTCCACATTTAGTAATACTATATTTAATTTTAATAATTAAGAAGACAAAAATGTGCTACATTGTTCTTAAATCAACACAACAACGTATATAAGTTTTTTAAAGCGAAAATTGCACTTATAATTCTTATTTACAGACTGATACGATTAATCCTCATATATATTTCAAATATCTATACTTGGTTTTTATCAATTTTTGAGGATTATAACAAATGTTTCTGGTGTGCGCATCTTGAATTGTAATCAGCTTTAAATATCGTAATTGCGCATCTTGAATTGTAATCAGCTTTAAATATCGTAATTTCTTGTCGTTATTATTTGAATTTTGTTTCGTGGTCAAATAGCATCGATGTTAATTGTATTTCATAAAAGCTTTTATTGCCGACGAAAACGGTTCATTCAACAATTAACTCGAAAATTAATGGACATGTTAAGACTCGTAATTTTAGCGCCGCATTGCTCTTGGTGAACTACTGTCTGCGTTACTCATACTGGAACTTGCTTATAAGTCTTCGGCTCGAGTAAAATGCGGGTTAACACATTCGGCTTTTCAGCATTTTTTAACAGAGGCCCTTCTCTGGCATTCCTTACGTACGTGGGGTATTCGGTATACCTATAATAACTTTGATTTGTAATATTTTAAATTCAACGTTCATATTCTTCTCAGTGACTCTTAATTTATAATTCTGATTACTAGTAGTTGGTCTGATATCTTCGGATATTCAGTGGCGCCCAATATTCAATAAAAAAAAATCATACGGGGCAAAAATAAGACGGATTTGAATCAATTTTTTTGGTTCTGTTTTGGTTTTGGGCCGAGACACATATAGCAAATATTAAGTTCTTTTTAAAGAAGAGAAAATGGTAAAAGTGATTGAATTTCTGTTTAGAAATGTGTAATAGAACGAACACGCCACATTAATGCATTGTTGAACATATCAACGTATAGTTTATTATTAACGGATGTCAAAATTGCAATTGTTTCAGTACTGTCATTCCATTTTTTGTCATACGAATAAGATTTTGGGCAGAAAAGTATATTGGCGAATAGAACGATGTTTTGTTTTTGTCTTGTCTATCGATTCATAGAACGATGTTTTGTTTTTGTCTTCTTCAGTTTGGTAACTGTTTTCGAATCCTTGCTGTCTAAAGCTAGTGAAAATTCTGTGATGGCAGAATAATATTCTGCATGATAGAATGCTGTAATCATTTGGTGGCAATGACAAAACACAGATATCACGGAATGTTTGGCGACCATGCTGGCGATCAATCTATTATCGTCGTCATATTTGTCTTTGCAAACCATGGATACCCGGTTCAATCCATGTATCAAGCAGGTAATGTGCTTTAAATTCGTAAATATTTTCTTCAATCCTTTGCAGACTTGCAACATATGTGGAACTTGATCCTATTACAAAAACCATGCTTTGTTGTACGGGCAAGTACAGTTGTGTTTGAAATGTATGTATCCTGTGTATTCTAATGTTACTAACGTCGTCGTCGGACGGTTTCGCCCGTGTTGTGTTTCTAGTTTTATAACAAAAAAAAAAAAATTACCAAAACAAAATTAAAATCTATAAACACATCCAACCCATATAACATTTAGTACGAGACTGAATAAGTGTATAAAAAAAATATAAAAATATAATAACAAATAAACAAATGAATGACTTGACATTTATATGTGTGTCATAATCGAATTGTACCGTATATTTGCCAAATATTATATTCGTTTTTTTTACTTCCGTAACCAAAAAATCATGACGATTTTTTTTATACTGCTAAAAATTTCTAAGAAGAAGTTTCACTTCAAAAATATCTAAAGACCCTATTTAATTTTTTTTTTGTTTTTTAAGGCGTTCATGCTCCATGTAGGAGCGTTGCCAGGCTAATCAGCTTTGAATATTCACCACGGTCATTCGCAACAGCGACATAAATACCATGGCAGCCGATTTTTTTAAGGTCGTTTATTACGTCAGTCTCCCATTGTAGTCGTGGTCTACCTCGCGGTCGCCCACTCCCTGGGGTACTAACGTACATTTTTCTAATCATTCCAGACTGTGAATCGGTTCGTAGAACAAGCCCAAACCAAGCAATCCTATTAGAACGGAAACAACCTATTATATTAGGACCCTCAAGAAGGTGTCTGATCTCAAAGTTATACCGGGTTCTATACTTCCCATCGTCTGTCTTAAGTGGACCAAAAATGTAGCGTAGGATCTTATGCTCCAATACAGATAAATGCGCTTCGTCATTTTGTGTAAGGGTCCACGTTTGTGACCCATACATCACAACCGGTCTAATCAAGGTCTTGTATAACTTGAGCTTGGTGTTAGTTGATACATACGGTGATCCAAGGAGAGGTTTAATTGAGTACAAAGTTCGATTACCTGCAGCGATTCGAGCTTTTATATCTGTAAGTATGCTGTTGTTTGAGTCAAGCATTGATCCCAAATATTTAAAAGATTCAACTCCCTCAATTCGTTCATCGCCGCACATCAAACTTTCTTCTCAGCCTCTCTTGAAACATTCATATAATTGGTTTTATTGTAGTTAATTTGCAGACCAATTTTCCGATCACCACTTTCAAGCGACTTGAAAGTCTCACTCATAACAGCTTCACTTCGGTCGAGGATGACAATATCATCAGCGTAAGCAATCATCTGTACTGAGTTTATTGACAAGATATTGTTATTAGTCGGTAGTTTCTTTTGACGGCACACATATTCCAAAGCTAGATTAAAAAGGATAGGAGAGATAGCATCACCTTGTCTTAAACCGGAGTCGACTTTAAAAAACTTTGATATTTCGTTCTCTACTCGTACACAGCATTGAGAGTTCTGTACTGTCATTTTGCATAGTGATACCAGCTTACCAGGGATCCCCATTGACACCAGAGCAGACTAAAGAGTCTCTAGTTCGAGAGTCGTAGGCCTGCCTGAAATCAATGAAAAGTTGTTGCATAAATCATTTGAACAAGTTCAAACAATCTTAAGGATAGACTTTCCAAGTTTCCATCATTTCCACCATGTACAATCATTTCGGATGTTTTATCGTCTATACCAGGTGCTTTATTGCGTTTTAATTTTGACAGCGCCGCTTCGAATTCCTCTTTGGTTGGTTCGTCTACATGTACCTTTGACGCACGAATAAGCTTTCCTCGTCGCCCGACTTGTTGCTGGTCACTTAAGTTGAGAAGATTCTCAAAATAATCGGCCCAAGGATCTAAAATATTTTTAAGGTCTACTTGTAGCTCCAAATCTTCGTTTTGAATAGCAGTCGATCTAGTTTGAGGGCCCTTTTTTAAGGTTTTAACATGTCGAACGAAGTTACGCGATTGATGTTCCTTATTGAAGCTTTCAATCTCCTCACACTGTCTCTTCCACCATTCTCTCTTCGTTCTCCTACATAGCGTTGTAACGGCTTATCTTGCCAGTTTATAGTTCTCCTTCCTGGACCTGGTGTTGCATCCTTGTAGACATTTCAGATAGCAATCTCTTTTGTATTGAATAGCGTCAAGGCATGCTTGATCCATCCATGGCTTCTGGGAGTGGCTCTGTGGCCGTCCAAGTATTCTCTCAGCAGCGCTTGAAACAGCATCTTTGAGCAAACACCATGACTTATCGACGTCTCCATTAATGGTTTCTGATTTATCCAATGTTTCGGCAATATGGATTTGATATCCCTATTTCATAGAACCCTTTAAATAAAATTAATTGAAATAATATTAGAATTTAAATTATTTAATTTTTTATTATCATTTTTATTAATAAATACAACTGTGCGACAGCCCAAATCCGCTGGGGTTCTGACTACCGGGAAAAGTCATATCGGTCAAAAAAAAGTTATACATGTCCCGGCGTTTCGCTGGGTCACGCTTAGGAATCGAGATATATCAGCCGTGTTCGATTTGACTGAAACAACTGAATCAACTGAAGAATTAAATGCAATTGTTGTTGTTTTTTCAGTTGTTTCAGTCAAATCGAACGCACCTATCGATTTGAAGTTAGCAAGTATCAGATAGGGGAAATTATCACGTTTGGGGTCTTTTTTTGACATACCTCGAGAACGACTAGTCCGATTTTGCTGAAACAAATTTAAAAATTAAGAATTACAATTCCTTTAATCTACTGACATACTATACTGAAAAGTAACGAAAAAATAAAAAAATAAAAAAATAAATAAATCAATAAATAAAATAAAAATAATAAAATAAAATGAAAAAATAATAAAAATAATAAAATAAAAATATAATAAAAATATAAAAAAATAAAATAAAAAAAAATATAATAAATAAATAAAATAAACAATAAATAAATAATAAATAAATAATAAATAAATAATAAATAAATAATAAATAAATAAATAAATAAATAAATAAATAAATAAATAAATAAATAATAAATAAATAATAAATAAATAATAAATAAATAATAAATAATAATAATAAATAAATAATAAATAAATAATAAATAAATAATAAATAAATAATAAATAAATAATAAATAAATAATAAATAAATAATAAATAAATAATAAATAAATAATAAATAAATAATAAATAAATAATAAATAAATAATAAATAAATAATAAATAAATAATAAATAAATAATAAATAAATAATAAATAAATAATAAATAAATAATAAATAAATAATAAATAAATAATAAATAAATAATAAATAAATAATAAATAAATAATAAATAAATAATAAATAAATAATAAATAAATAATAAATAAATAATAAATAAATAAATAAATAATAAATAAATAATAAATAAATAATAAATAAAAAATAATAAATAATAAATAAATAAATAATAAATAATAAATAATAAATAATAAATAATAAATAATAAATAATAAATAATAAATAATAAATAATAAATAATAAATAATAAATAATAAATAATAAATAATAAATAATAAATAATAAATAATAAATAATAAATAATAAATAATAAATAATAAATAATAAATAATAAATAATAAATAATAAATAATAAATAATAAATAATAAATAATAAATAATAAATAATAAATAATAAATAATAAATAATAAATAATAAATAATAAATAATAAATAATAAATAATAAATAATAAATAATAAATAATAAATAATAAATAATAAATAATAAATAATAAATAATAAATAATAAATAATAAATAATAAATAATAAATAATAAATAATAAATAATAAATAATAAATAATAAATAATAAATAATAAATAATAAATAATAAATAATAAATAATAAATAATAAATAATAAATAATAAATAATAAATAATAAATAATAAATAATAAATAATAAATAATAAATAATAAATAATAAATAATAAATAATAAATAATAAATAATAAATAATAAATAATAAATAATAAATAATAAATAATAAATAATAAATAATAAATAATAAATAATAAATAATAAATAATAAATAATAAATAATAAATAATAAATAATAAATAATAAATAATAAATAATAAATAATAAATAATAAATAATAAATAATAAATAATAAATAATAAATAATAAATAATAAATAATAAATAATAAATAATAAATAATAAATAATAAATAATAAATAATAAATAATAAATAATAAATAATAAATAATAAATAATAAATAATAAATAATAAATAATAAATAATAAATAATAAATAATAAATAATAAATAATAAATAATAAATAATAAATAATAAATAATAAATAATAAATAATAAATAATAAATAATAAATAATAAATAATAAATAATAAATAATAAATAATAAATAATAAATAATAAATAATAAATAATAAATAATAAATAATAAATAATAAATAATAAATAATAAATAATAAATAATAAATAATAAATAATAAATAATAAATAATAAATAATAAATAATAAATAATAAATAATAAATAATAAATAATAAATAATAAATAATAAATAATAAATAATAAATAATAAATAATAAATAATAAATAATAAATAATAAATAATAAATAATAAATAATAAATAATAAATAATAAATAATAAATAATAAATAATAAATAATAAATAATAAATAATAAATAATAAATAATAAATAATAAATAATAAATAATAAATAATAAATAATAAATAATAAATAATAAATAATAAATAATAAATAATAAATAATAAATAATAAATAATAAATAATAAATAATAAATAATAAATAATAAATAATAAATAATAAATAATAAATAATAAATAATAAATAATAAATAATAAATAATAAATAATAAATAATAAATAATAAATAATAAATAATAAATAATAAATAATAAATAATAAATAATAAATAATAAATAATAAATAATAAATAATAAATAATAAATAATAAATAATAAATAATAAATAATAAATAATAAATAATAAATAATAAATAATAAATAATAAATAATAAATAATAAATAATAAATAATAAATAATAAATAATAAATAATAAATAATAAATAATAAATAATAAATAATAAATAATAAATAATAAATAATAAATAATAAATAATAAATAATAAATAATAAATAATAAATAATAAATAATAAATAATAAATAATAAATAATAAATAATAAATAATAAATAATAAATAATAAATAATAAATAATAAATAATAAATAATAAATAATAAATAATAAATAATAAATAATAAATAATAAATAATAAATAATAAATAATAAATAATAAATAATAAATAATAAATAATAAATAATAAATAATAAATAATAAATAATAAATAATAAATAATAAATAATAAATAATAAATAATAAATAATAAATAATAAATAATAAATAATAAATAATAAATAATATAATAAATAATAAATAATAAATAATAAATAATAAATAATAAATAATAAATAATAAATAATAAATAATAAATAATAAATAATAAATAATAAATAATAAATAATAAATAATAAATAATAAATAATAAATAATAAATAATAAATAATAAATAATAAATAATAAATAATAAATAATAAATAATAAATAATAAATAATAAATAATAAATAATAAATAATAAATAATAAATAATAAATAATAAATAATAAATAATAAATAATAAATAATAAATAATAAATAATAAATAATAAATAATAAATAATAAATAATAAATAATAAATAATAAATAATAAATAATAAATAATAAATAATAAATAATAAATAATAAATAATAAATAATAAATAATAAATAATAAATAATAAATAATAAATAATAAATAATAAATAATAAATAATAAATAATAAATAATAAATAATAAATAATAAATAATAAATAATAAATAATAAATAATAAATAATAAATAATAAATAATAAATAATAAATAATAAATAATAAATAATAAATAATAAATAATAAATAATAAATAATAAATAATAAATAATAAATAATAAATAATAAATAATAAATAATAAATAATAAATAATAAATAATAAATAATAAATAATAAATAATAAATAATAAATAATAAATAATAAATAATAAATAATAAATAATAAATAATAAATAATAAATAATAAATAATAAATAATAAATAATAAATAATAAATAATAAATAATAAATAATAAATAATAAATAATAAATAATAAATAATAAATAATAAATAATAAATAATAAATAATAAATAATAAATAATAAATAATAAATAATAAATAATAAATAATAAATAATAAATAATAAATAATAAATAATAAATAATAAATAATAAATAATAAATAATAAATAATAAATAATAAATAATAAATAATAAATAATAAATAATAAATAATAAATAATAAATAATAAATAATAAATAATAAATAATAAATAATAAATAATAAATAATAAATAATAAATAATAAATAATAAATAATAAATAATAAATAATAAATAATAAATAATAAATAATAAATAATAAATAATAAATAATAAATAATAAATAATAAATAATAAATAATAAATAATAAATAATAAATAATAAATAATAAATAATAAATAATAAATAATAAATAATAAATAATAAATAATAAATAATAAATAATAAATAATAAATAATAAATAATAAATAATAAATAATAAATAATAAATAATAAATAATAAATAATAAATAATAAATAATAAATAATAAATAATAAATAATAAATAATAAATAATAAATAATAAATAATAAATAATAAATAATAAATAATAAATAATAAATAATAAATAATAAATAATAAATAATAAATAATAAATAATAAATAATAAATAATAAATAATAAATAATAAATAATAAATAATAAATAATAAATAATAAATAATAAATAATAAATAATAAATAATAAATAATAAATAATAAATAATAAATAATAAATAATAAATAATAAATAATAAATAATAAATAATAAATAATAAATAATAAATAATAAATAATAAATAATAAATAATAAATAATAAATAATAAATAATAAATAATAAATAATAAATAATAAATAATAAATAAATAATAAATTAATAATAAATAGTAATAACAAATAATAAATAATAAAAATAAATAATAATAATAATAGTAATAAATAATAAAAATAAATAAAAATAAATAATAATAATAATAATGGTAACAAATAATAATAATAATATAATAAAATATAAGAAAAATATAAAAAAACAAAATAAAATTATAATAAAAATAATAAAATAAAAAAATAATATAAAATAAATAAATAAAAATAAAAAAATAAAAAATAAATAAAAGATATAAAATAATAAATAAAAATAAAACAATAAATTTTGGAGTTTTTTCCAGTAAAAATATCAAAAAAAAATGTCTGAAAAATCAATTCAATGTTCTATTCAATCAATTTTTTACTTAATTGTGAATACAAGCGAAACGCGTTCATCGATTTTCATGATCCATGTCTCATTTTGTGCACAGATTATGTGATTTTACGTCAAAGTAATAAGACTTGACACTTTTTCCCGTTTTGAATTTTTCATGATTTTTTAAAATACAATTTTTTTATTTTTTACGCAAAAAATTATTTTTTTTCTTCATAAATTTATTTATAACTGCGAAACCGTTGATTGTGTAAAGAAATAGTGTAAGAGTAGATTAAAGGAATTGTAATTTTTCTAAATTTGTTTCAGTAAACGGACTAGTCGTTCTCGTGTAATGTTAAAAAAGACCCCCCAAACGTGACAATTTCCCCTATATGATACCTACTAACTTCAAATTGATATATCTCGATTCCTAGACGTGACCCAGCGAAACGCCAGGACACTTTTAACTTTTTTTGACCAACATAACTTTTCCCGGTAATCAGAACCCCAGCGGATCACTGACCCCCTACCATTTGTCGCACAGTGTAATTGAAATAAGAAAAATTTAATTGAATTAAACCAATTATTAATTAAAATTTTAAAAAATTGAAAAAAAACTAAAAATATTTAAAAGCAAAATTTATAAAAATTGCAAAATTGAAATTAAATACATATGTGTTGGAAATAAAACGATATGAATATGAATTGAACAATATAAATTGAATTAAAAAAATATAAAACTGAAAAAAAATATAAAGACCACAAACCACACAAAATCAACCGAAATACCTTGTCGTTATTAAAAGATGTAATTAAAAATAATTCCGACCTTGCCCCCTCACCCTGAAAAAAATTCTGCTGACGCCCATAAACACATACACAGGCAATAGCAGTAACATATCACTAGTCAAGCTGATATCTTAGGAGCGGCCACACTATTACTTACTCGAAGAATTAAGCCTGTATATAATAGAAGAATGCTGTGCGTCACATGATTAAGATCACTAGTTGGGATTTGGCAATTCCATTTTTTTTTTTTTTTTTTTTTTATTAATTAGTTGGACATGTTTAGCACACTAAATATGAAATATTCATTATTCAGACTCTTTGAATATCCGAAGATACCATGTCAACTATAAAGGAAGGAGATGAGGAAAGTGGAAGGATTGTGGATATGGGGATAACTATACTAATTGTTTTAAATGACGATTGACATTTTCTTTAAACATCTGAGGAGAATATTCATCGGGAAATACGGAGCCGGGCATTGAGTTCCATAATTTGACCACCCTATTAAAATAATCGTTCTGAAAGGACGTAGTTCTGCAACGAGATATTTTGACAGAAAATGGGTGGGATGATTCTGACGTTCTTGTTCGTCGACTATACTGCGCACACGATGGAAGGATATTTTGAATTTCCTTAGAGGAGAATTCGCTAAAGTTATATTTGTAGTAGATTGACAATTCAGCCACATTTCTGCGATGTTGGAGTGTATCAAGCTGATCAGTTAGTTCGGTATTGTCAATCAACCGTATCGCCTTTCTCTGTACAGAGTCTAGACATTTAATTGTTGACTGACAAGCGCCCCCCCAAACATGGCAGCAGTATTCCATACATGGACGAATAAAGGACTTATAAATCAACAAAATTTGATCGGGGTTGAAAAATTTTTTACATCGGCTCAAGAATCCTAATTTTTGCATTGCAGATTTAGCGAGGTTGAATACATGTTTATTCCATTTCAGATTGTTTTCAATATCTACTCCAAGAAGTCTAACCGATTCAACCTCATCCAATTCCTCATGGTTTATCTTAATAGGAAAGTTTTTATGTCGCTCTATTCGTGAAAGGCGGCATAGTTTGGTTTTGGTTGGATTAAATGCAACAAAATTCCGATCACCCCATTCCATTATACGTTCCAGGTCCTCGTTAATAGAATCAATTAACAGTTCTCTATCCGTGGTGACTGCAGTATGAGAACGAAATTTAGGAGATGCATGTGATGCATGCAATGTGCTGTCGTCAGCAAAACTATGAATTGGGTGCACTGTAGAAATAAGTAAATCATTTATGTATAGAAGAAACAAGGTGGGTGAAAGTGCAGAGCCTTGAGGAACACCAACATTGGTTGTGAAAACATTAGAGGTAATTCCATCTAAATTAACATGAAATTGGCGACCTGTAAGAAAACTATGAATCCATGAGACAGTAAGATCATCGATGCCATAAGATTTTAATTTAGCTATTAGATTTCTGTGCCACACTTTATCAAATGATTTAGAAATATCAAGTGAAATACTGAATGTTTCACCACGGTTCTCCAGAGATTTGTTCCAAAGATGGGTTACGTAGGCTAACAGGTCACCTGTTCCATGACTTCTACGAAAACCATACTGCTTATCATCGATAATTCGGGACCCCTCCAAATATTCTATTAGATTGTAGTTAACATATTTTTCAAATATTTTAGCCAAAACCGACAGAATTGCAATTGGTCTATAATTATAAGGGTCTATCTTACTGCCTTTTTTTGGTATGGGTTGAACACTAGCCAGCTTCCAAGAATCTGGAAATATTCCGCTTTTGTAAGATAAATAGAAAATTTTTGTTAAAATTGGAGCTAGTTGTCTAGCAAAGTTTTTAAGAATGAGGGGTGGAATACCGTCTGGGCCAGCGGATTTATTGACATTGATAGATAGAAGCATTTTTCGTACAATATTGCACCGAAAAATAATTGGCTTCATTTTTGTTTCAAAGGGGGGAATAAGTGTAGGAGAATGAGGAGGTTCATCTATGTTTGAGTTTTCTGCGAAAATACGGCCCAAAAGATCTGCCTTCTCTTTTGAATCACACACGGGAATGTCATTCAGGATTAAGGTTGGAATAGAGGATCGAGTGAAATTGCTCTGGACTGATTTATCTGCCTGAAAGAAACTACGAGAGCCAGATGGGTGTTCGGCGAATTTTTTTTGGATAAATGCGTCTTTATCCAAGTCTATTTTGTATTTACTAATATTTCTTGCTTGTTTATAGGCACTATGTGTTTCAGGTGTTTTATTTGAGTTATACATTTTAAATGCTTTGCGTTTATTCCTCACCGCCTCATCAACATCCCGCGTGAACCAAGACTCAGTTTTAGGAGTGATTAGTCGATTTGGAATAAACCGCCGCATTCCATCTTTTATAACGTCAGAAACTCTTTGCGCCGATGTGCTAGGATCCTGCTCAACACAACAAGCGTTTTTCCAATGTATTCCTTCATAAAAGTTTCTTAATCCCTCCCAGTCAGCGTGCTTGTAATTCCAAACGCGACGGGGATTTGCTCTAATGGGTGAAGGCGAAGTAAAGTTTACTACTGTGGATATTAATACATGGTCCGATGATCCAAGGGGTTGATCAATTTTGGTCTGCGTTGTGTTTGGCTCATTTGTCAAAAATAGATCTAACAAATTGGTGTTATGACCGGCATTATCTGGGATTCTAGTGGGATGTTCTATCATTTGCGTTAAGCCATGGTAGTCTGCAAGTATTAGTTCTGCTTGTCTACCAATGTCGTCAGTGCGTGATGAGTACTTCAGCCATTCTTTGTTGTGAATATTAAAGTCTCCAAGAATGACGAGTCTTGCTTTGGGGTAGTCTCCGCTGATTTTGTCGAGGTTTGTCGATAGTTTGTTGAAAAAAGGACAACCTGGAGGAGAGTTTGGGGATCTATATATTCCTATTATAAACATGGTTTCATCAACACCTGAGATCTTTAATGCCAGTGAATTATGGTGCTTAGAGTTCAACTCATAAGCTTTAATTCTCATACATGAAAGTGAATTTCGAACAAATACACAGACACCATGTTTGTTATAAAAGGAATGTTCCAATTCGTAGCAAGGTATCCGGTATTTAGCGATATCCAATTTCGAAGCTTTACAACTGACAATTGTTTCGGTAAGAAACAATATGTCAGGTTTATTTTTTTCGATGTAGTGATGAACCTCGTTTAGATTCGAATTGAGACCTCTTATGTTGGTGAAGTCAATGCTAAACTGTTGGTTCACTCTGCTGCCATTATTTCGAGTCCGAGATCCACCCTGTAACATTGTTATTATAGTGACTGAAATTCGGCCAGGCCTAAATTCCTACACTACGAAACAAAAGAAAGTCAAAGTGGGTCTGTCACAAACGATAACAGCAGTGAATGAAGTGTGCAATGAAAACTATATTTTCCGATAGAATTCTTTAAATAATCATTTTAAACATTTAGAGAACAAATCAAAAGAAATCAATTTGCAAAAAATTAAAAAGTGAGACAAAAAAAAAGAGATATGAGGTTAAATTATTATAAAACCAAGGAAAAAATACAAATAAAGTAAAAAGAGGGATAAATATGGTGGTCGGAGGAAATAGAATACGGTTTACTATTGTTTATGTGACTATTACTATACCATAAGACAAAACATAACTTACAATAAAACTACATTTAACTATGAAAGGGTTGTTAAAGACTTGAAACTAATACATAAATAAACTGTAATGGAGGAGGAGAAGAGATAAAAGAAATTAAAAAAAATGGATTACAGCAATAATTAAGAACTAAATAATGTTTCCAGGTAGAAAAATGGGTAGTTAAAAATAAGAAAAGCCAATAAAATATTAAAGAAATATATACTATATTCTATGATACAGAGCTCACCGATAGTTTTTTTTGCAGACGTAACACAATTTTTTTTTTCTTATTTTTATATTTTTAATATTTTCACTAATACTAACAATTTTAGGAACTTATCACTTGCACTTAACACGTGGGTTTTTTTTAAATGGTAAGACCAATTAACTTTATTTTTTTTTCTTTAAAATATTATTTTAAAATTTTTTAACTAAGTACATCCGTCTTTAAAGAAGGTTAGGATATTTTAAGGTTTGTTCCTGCAAGTTTATAAAAAATGCTTCCTCCTTTTTATTTGATATTTTTTTTCACCATCTTGTATTATTATTATTATTAATACCTATGACCTATATCATATATTAAATGTAATAATATTTATAGTTTAGCTATCCATTCTTTAAACAAAAAACAACAACAAAATGTCCGTCCATCAACACCTCAGATCGCATGTCGTTGTGGGACTTAGGTCTCAAAAGGATTATATGTGATCTTGTGACAGTTATTCTAATTCCTATCACACAACACATTTTATTTAAAAAAGAAAGGTTGGCTCAAAAACCTTCACTTATACTACACCTACTCCGATTATTACGGAAATTGAAGGTGACAGACTTTCAAACAAAGCAGTTTTGTTTTCTTAACCAACTTTTTTGTAAATCAATGACTCTGTTCATAAATAAAATCGATAAGTTTATTGTTCTATCTTATCTACATCGTTTCCTCAAAAAAATCGTATTTTATTTATTTTCGTTTAACAAAGATGCAATCTAATTATTTTATAACTTAAAGATTAATTCACTTCAATTAAATTAAATTGATTTGTTTTTTATTTAACAAGATTTTTTGAAAGAGAAATAAATACAAAAAAGAAATTATAATTAGAAATTATAATTATTCACAAATAAACAATTTCATTCATGTTTGTCTGAAACGTATTCGATTCATAAAAAAAAAACTCGAAATCGTTTTTGCATGTGGTGATCTGCGAATGAAAAGCTTTTTGGCATATTTGGTTAAGGTGGAGAAAGAGGTTTGGAATGTTATGGTCCCTCAATAACCATTTGTTTTTTAATTTCAATAGTTTTAAGCTGTGTAATTTGAGCAAAATCGGACAAATTGGGGAGGTGGAAGCGTCTCCCGAACAAGTGTTTATTTGAAGCTTTAATAATTCTACGGTTTTTATTTGGCTTTGATCAAACTCGGTACATAATTTTCCATAGTTAAAAAAATTAAACTATTTTGCCAAAGTGGAGAGTCGCCCGATTACATATTTCAATTTCAATAGCTTTAAGTCCTGTCGTCCGAGTTTGATGAAACTTGGTACCTTACCTTTTTGATGAGGTTTTATATAACTCTGGAAGCTTTTTGGGCAAGATGGACAAAGTGAGTTGCAGGTCGGAGTCTCTCTATCAACTGTTTATTTAAAGATTAGATTTTGATGAAACTCAGTGTTTTGAGTGAACCCAATTACCTTTCACTCGCTCTATTCATAGGTCCCGATTCTTCTTCTTTTGTTGTAAAGGCTTGTTGAAGGTGCTTCTCTACTGTTATCCTCTTTAAAATCCTAATCTATCTGAGTAGTTGTTCGTGTTGATTGCTCTTTGATTTTAAACAACTCATTGGCTTAATTTCACGAGAAATAATGATCTCCTGTTTCAGAACCGTTTATGCCATTAACATGTCCATAACATCAATTAATTTCTTAGGTCGACCTATATCAAAGAGGTTCTCCATGTGTTTTTTGACTATCAATATGTCTACAAGGAACAGAATACCTTGGATTGATCAATGGACTCGCTAATGTATAACCCGGTTAAAATCACATGATCCAATAATGAATAAACCCTGCCTACTTTTTCAATCGAAATGCAGCTGTGTCAAACACGTTGCGAGGGCTGCAGATATGGTGAATCGAACTACAAAATTGATTCAATAGCTGTACAGTTACAGAACGATATAGTTGAGACAACCGCACATAATGATTATGTGAAAATTAAATATAGTTCAATTAATTTAAAATTTACTTCAATTTTAAAATGAAAAATTCATGACATTAGACCAAAGTAAATTTTTTCATGGAAATAGTTATTAACTTAACTCAACTACTGATATATAATTGCATGTAACACTTTATATTTTAAATAAACCTCATTCTTTTGTCAGAATAATGTTAACGTGTAAATGTCGTTGTCCCAATCACAGCGAAATTGTTTTCAAGTATTTTTTCTTTATCTTCGGGATGAGGTTGTCAGCACTTTAACTTTTTTCTGTGTTGAATAACCCATTATTTAACATTGGGACATGTATGAAAACATTTTAAATTTTATTTCTAAGATAGCGTTACAACTATAATAGCATTTTACACTTGATTTAACTCGAATATAATAAATGTTGGTATAACAATTGATTTTAGTAGTATTATGTAAACTTTCTAATAAATGACAATTTCGTTTGTTGTTAAAGAACTTTAATTGTAATTTGATAGAAAAATAATTAAGGTAAATGTATTTAAAATTGAAATTGAAAAGTATATTATGGTGAATATAATTGTTTAAGTATATTCAAATTCATTTTCTAGTCCAAATTGCTATTTGCGGGCTAGTGACTGAAATTTTATGTATGAAATGTTACGAAAGGAAAATACATTAAACAATGTTTATGTTTGAACTGAGTTCACAGTTTAACAAATCTAATTGTACTTAGACTACAAGTCATTACAAGTAACACGAAAGTGTATTATAAATATTAGATTATTATAACTATGTATTCAGAAAGGTTAATTGTAAAGGTATTAAATTATTTACCTTATACTGAGCGTACTCAGTTTTACATTAATTTTTTAAACAAAAATATTTTTGCTGAATACAGGTTTTTGTTGAGTCATTTAATTATATCGAATACGCTATCACAATGTCTACAAAACAATGAGTTTTCAATATAATTCAATATTAACATATAGAGTTATTGTGTCATATGTGATTTCCAAAAATGTAAACATAAAAAATAACAATATTTATAGTTTAATACTGTCTTCAGATCGACAAGGGCGAAACTTTTAATCAGTACGATGTTACGTACATTATTCAAACCGAACTAGAATGCTAAACTATCAACGACAACATAATTCTCGTATCAGAACACTTAATTCCAAATGGAGTATATAAAAAACAATGAATTCAATTTAAATTAAATTTATCAGTAATTCAAAAACTTTAGTTCAGCAATTATATAATTATAATTAATTATTCTTTTACAGATTTATAATTAGCAGAAAATAACAAATTATTTACAAAAATAATGCTGTTGTAAAAATTAAAAGACTGATTTTTATATTGTCGTTTTATCGATAAAAACATAAAATGGAATTTCTAACGAAACTAATAAAAAAACAGCGTCCCGCCAATGAAGAATTGAATGACTGTCTTGAAACATTTGAGGAATATCAACAACGATGGACATCTGTTCGGATTATATATTTTACAATGTTTTTAATATCTTTAGGATTTAGTATTGTATTGACGGGAATATGGCCTTATTTAGATAAGGTAATTAGTTAAATTAGTTTAACAAAATAATTACCTATACTAACTTAATTCATTTTTATAGATAGATCCATCAGCTGGTAAAGAGTTTATGGGATATATAGTTGGAGCAAATCCATTAGGTCAAATGCTTTTTTCTCCATTGGTTGGCTATTGGGGAAATCGTATTGGGTCAATAAGAATTCCGTTGTTGATTTCATTGGCGTTATTTGTTCTATCAAGCGCGGTGTATTCATCGTTAGAAATTTTTTCATCGCATGTGAAATGGTGGATGTTAGGAGCCAGATTTTTTGTTGGTGTTAGTTCGGGTAAGTGTTTTCTATAATAAACTGTTTAATTTGAGCATAATATTTGTTCTTCGTTTATTTTTATAGCAAACATCGCAATTTGTCGATCATATTTATCAGCAGCTACAAAATTAAAAGAAAGAACCGGTGCCATTTCAATGGTATCGTTAGCACAAGTGTTGGGATTCGTTGTCGGGCCAGGTCTCCAAGCAGCTGTAACACCCTTAGGTGAAGACGGAATTGTGATTATTAAAGGAGTGTTCACATTAAATATGTATACCGCATCTGGTTGGATAAATGTCTTCCTTGGAGTTATAAATTTCTGTATGTTTCTTCCAGCTATATTCAAAGAAAAACTAATAGCAGCTAGAGAAGCGATGATTCTACAAGGAAAAGAATCTGAAAAAGAAACATGGGAATCAACACATCCGGATTATATATCAACTTGGACTTTAATTGTTGCCTTTTTTGTTCTTGTGTTCAACTTTGTGCTCTTAGAAACGTAACTATTCATATTCACGATAGAATTCACATTTAATTGTTACAAATTCTCTTCGTTTTAGTCTTGCAACATCTTTAACAATGGATCAATTTGCTTGGTCGAAAACTGAAGCTTTATACTATATGGGTCTCTTAATGTCGATCGGGGCAGTAATAGCTTGTGGCACATTTCTTGGAATTGGGCCATTATGCAAAAAATTTAAAGAGAAAAGAGTTTTAATTTGGGGTGGATTTTTCATAATGGTTGTTGGTCGTGCTCTTTATATACCATGGGGCGATGAACCTCCGAAAATGGCCGAAGTTGTGGAACATAATATTACAATGAATATGTTTGATAACTATTCAAACCTAACAGACTTGTTTTCTAATCCTACAAGTATGAATCATGCCCATTATAATAAAACAGAATCTCAAGAATTATTAGGATGTCCAGTGTCGCAGGAATGGTGTCGCACGGTACGATCTATGACGCTTACACAATTTATTTTAGGATATGTATTAACATGTATAGGCTATCCCATTGGTGTTACACTAATACAAACAATTTATTCCAAAATACTTGGGCCGCGTCCTCAAGGTGTTTGGATGGGAATTCTAACAGGATCTGGTTGTTTGTCTCGTGTTATGGGTCCAGTTTTCGTTGGGTATATTTACACACGCCTTGGAACAAATTGGACTTTTGGAATAACAACGGTAATGATGGCTGTCTCCATGGTTTGGCTGATGTTTGTGAGGTAAGTTGTTCAAAATTCGAAAGCTCTCGGTTGTTTTGCTAAATATTAATTTTTGTTTAGAAAACGTTTAACATCACCAGATCTTGAAAAAACAATAATTGAAATGCAAGAACGAAGTAAAAACCGTACTACAAACAATGAGCTATCGTCTTTAGAAGAAAGAGATAAATTAACAAACGGTACTGTTTGATCGCAAAATATTTTCTTAACTTTTTCAGTAAAAATCTCATTTTAGATTTGTACAATTTTATTCCTATTATAATTATAGATTATTTGCCTAAACTGATTGTTCTTTAATTTAAATAGTATATTCGTATTTGTAGTTAAATCAGTATTTGGTGATGCATCTTAAATTTTCAAACTTAATTTTTTGCTTAAGTCTAATAAATGTGATCAAAAAAGGAAAAACTGTAACCTATTTTACGAAATTTTGTTTATAGCTCTAGGAAACGATTATAAGTAGTTTTTACAATTTTAAATCAAAGTATTAAGTATTTTTAAAAAAATATGTATATTTACAATTCAATATAATAATTTTTACGAAAAAAATTGATAAGAAATATCTATTGGAGTTTAATTTAGAAACTTTTTAAAATGCCATTTCAGATCAAATTCAAAATTAAATTCTTCCATAATGATAAACTATCTTAGAATCACTATATAGCATCCATGTTCTAATATTTATCTGTTTTATCCTGATTTGAAATTGATTTAATAAAGGTTTCTTCAATCACATTGAACCATAATTATGGTGATGCATCACTTATAGATTGCGAGTTAAAAGACTGGAGTTTCTTAATTCTATGAACGTGATAAAAACCATAAATAAGAAAACCAATTTTGGTTTACATTTCCTAGAGGATAACTTGCTGATCAATTGAACAAGTTAGTTAAACCAAAAGCAAATTCGTCCAACACAAATAATTATATTGTCACGTTTTTCTATCCTCCTTCGAATTAGCCTTACTCTTAAGTTGAATACAATTTTGTTTTAAATTTTATTGAGATATGTAGAATCGTAACAATATTATTTTAAACAATAAATATAACAGTGGATTGTTATGCAATTATGTTCGCTGAAACTAATAAAATTATGCCAAATCAAAACGAAACGTCTTTCAAAATGATTCGAAAGTTATTCGATGATTCAATTTAACAAAACAAAATGTTGCTTATAGTTTAACCGCCCTTAACTTTTTATTCAAAAATCAAAACCAAACCTTTTTTTTATTCTAAATTAGACATGTTTAGTGTTAAATTATAATAAATTATTAATTAACGTCTCTGAATATCCAAAGATACCATGCCAACTAGGGATTGGGATTAAGTTTGAATAAATACAGTTTCTCTATAAAATTTATGGACGCTAACTTTAAAATTTTGAGGGTTAAAGCTATCAGGAAAAACCCATGAAGGCGTTCCAGAGATGAGAGACTCTGTTGAAAAAATCACTTTGAAAAGCAACAGTTCTGAACTTTTTTATATGAATCGTAAAAGGATGGGCTACAACATTAGCTCTGGTGTTACGCGATAAGTTTGATACAGTTCGGGTAAAATGGATTTAATCTCTGTAGAAGTTCGTTCATCCAAAATGTATTTGTAGAAAATTGTCAGATTAGCAACATTTCGTCTGTGCTGTAAAGAATCAAGCTCATTAGTAAGAGTTATGTTGCCAATTAGTTTAATAGTTCTGCGCTGAACAGAATCAAGGCACTTCAAATTACTATAATAAACTCCACCCCATATGTGAGAACAGTACTCAATGCAGGGACGTATAAATAATTTGTAAATTAATAGAAGTTGTTCGCTCTCCCGTCGCTGTTCCTTTTCGAAACCCGTATTGTATTTCATTAAGTAGTTTGGAAGACTCTAAGACGCTCACTATATCAAAATTAATGTATTTCTCAAAAACTTTAGAAACAACCGATAAAATTGAAATGGGTCTGTAATTTGTTGGATCAGTCTTACTACCCTTTTTTGGAATGGGTTGTATACGCTTGCTATTTTCCAACCTTCGTAAAAAACTCCTTTCTTATATGACAATTAACAGATTTTAGTGAGGATTGGTGCTAACTCCCTAGCAAAGGTTTTCAGAATAATTGGAGGAATACGATCTGGCCCAGATGCTTTGTTAGTATTAATTTGTAAAAGGATTTCTCGAATGATGTTTTTACGAAAAATTAGACATTAAATCGCATTGATCGAAATTTGACATGATTTCTCCCAACACCATCGTATAGTTGTTGATCTTGTAATGAAGAACTGGTAACATTGGACATCCCAATGTAATCGTTGAACAGGGCGCGCACCTGGTGAGGTTTTGACCCTAAACTGGCTTCAGTATGTGAGTCAGAGATAATTCCCCTGCAGACTCCAGCACAAATAATCAGTATAGTACGCGTGTTTCATAATTTAATCGGATCAAAGAAAGAAGACAAGTGAGATAAGAAGACTCTGGCGACCCCATGCGTGAAAAAGCCGTGATCAGCACGTCCACCCTCTTATTTTATCACACATTCACACTTTCTCGCACCTCATACACTCACACACACACACACACACACACACACACACACACACACACACACACACACACACACACACACACACACACACACACACACACACACACACACACACACACACACACACACACACACACACACACACACACACACACACACACACACACACACACACACACACACACACACACACACACACACATACACACACACATACACACACACACACACATGCACACAAACACCCATACCTACATCCATGCCCATACAGCTAAAAATAATTAAGTCCCAAAAATGGCTATAATGAAGATTACCTAAAAATTACAATTAGAATTTAACACAATATAAATTTATAATTATTTATTTTATAAACACATCGTGTACCCCAAGGATTAGTATTAACAAGAAAGACATAACTATGATGTTTAAGATAACTAGCGTTTTCGAAAAGCCCTAATTTAATATTTTCACAAGCAGAACAATCTTCCTTACCTTTTTTTATCAGTTTTCCCATAAATTAACCAAAACACATTGCTCCCCTTCTGATAATAACCAACACGATATGTATTTGTATAACGCGAATTCCCCCCATAATTCAAGTATAACGCATTGCATTAATAATTCGTTTCTGTTTGATCAAATACTGATGATGATAAGTAAGCATCACGAAAGTACAAAGTACCGCATCTATGGAGAGTTAAATACTTAATACCATAGCCACCACGTTGTAATCCAACTTTTAGATTTCCAGTATGTACTTCAAATGCATCATTCACCAATAAATCGTGAATATCTGATAATGATGTTAATTTTTTTATCTGGCGAACTTCCACCAGCAATATCCGATGATAGTCCAATCAAACATAATACCACGACACAGGGTGGCACCGCTCATTTCAAGCTTAAGCTTAAGTTGATGTGATGTATCAATCCGTCACTAAAAATCCCATACGAAATCCAACCGTGGTTATTAACAAACGACTGGCACCTCTAAACAGAGTTGGGAAGATATGTGTTCTGCGTATAGCCATTGCATTATAATTTAGGTCTTGCATATAAATTAAATTTCATTTACACCCATATAAGCACTCCATGTATATACGAACAGGTACATACACACAAGCACACATTCATGCATACATACACACCCATATATAAATAAATTTACTCACCTCATACCTAGTCCAGATCCCGCTCAATATCCCGTCTTAGATTAATATCCTTAGAAAACTAGAATAATCAAACTAGACATCCTCACCAAGCTGATCATTTGAGAAATATACCACGTTATAATACTGGCGGTATCAAGAAAAATGATGATAGCGGTAATTGAGGAAACACACCAAACCGTTCAGCACACAGGATGACGACAATGGTTGAAAATTGTTAAAGTATAGTACTTGATATATCAAGGTGAATGATGATAGCGGTAATTGTTGATATTGCAGGAAATATACCAAATTATAATTTATCCAGATTTCAAAAAACAGGACATCCATAACATTTATCTCGTTAGCATACTTTCCTTAAGTACAATTAAATTATTTCCGGCTTCTGCATCAACAGTAATAACTATGATGAACAATGGTGATGATGGTCGATGATTATCTTCACAACAGCAATAAGGCGTAAGTTTATGTTAAATGAATTTATTTCTCTCAGGTACCAGCATTCATAATTATAACTATGATGACGAACAGCACTGACCGTCACTAACTGTTTCCACAACAGCGATAACATGCAACTTTAGGTTGATTCAATTAATTCGACTTAAGTCGCGGCAGTGATAATTATATAATATCGATGATTAACAGTAATGATCACCCAAAAACTGTTTTACAATCGTAATAACATGTAGATTTATATTGAGTGTAATAAATCGTTTCTGTTAACAATATCAATAATAGCAACAAAGATGAGAGTTGATAATAAAATAATCTTATGGTTTCCATCACAGTGATAATACGTGTATTTATGTCAAGAAAATTGATTCTCGCTTATTTTACTCATAATAGTGATAACAGTATATTGATCTTCCTTTTAGCAAAAGGATGTATCTCTGGAATGGAGACTGTATCAATGATGATGCGACTACTACAAAATGAGGGATTTCCTTTTTGTTTCAGATAATAATAACACACAATTTTATTCTAGATTTAGACACATATTATGTATTTAAGTGATTTATTCACAACTCACAACAAATTAAATTAAATTAAATTTTGTTTACTCGGATATGCTTAATTTTAACACACATTAAAATATACAAAATAAGAAACAAGAATCTATTCAATATCACAGCACTAATTATTAACCTCAAAAAGTAGATGTCAAAAGAACAAATTCCAATCAGAAAAAAATAGACTAAGAGGTTTCTAAGTGGTTGAAACCTCTATGGTTTCACTCGAGTATTTATAAATAAACAAGGAGGCCGTTTTAAACGACCACAAAAACGGTAAGCATTATCTTGTAAATTTTTCACGATTATTGAACCCACTAAGGAGGTTGTGATGGGTTTAATTTTCAGTTACGTACATTCGAGCGCATTCCACCATAACAATCTCGTTGCTAATTTTAACTATCGCAAATATCGGTGCTCAGATATTGAGGTCCAAAATACAACTTTCTGTCTGGAATTAGATATACGATATCGTCAGATTCACTTTTTCGATTTGAAAAATTCGTTTACCAACTCGTTTGATTGTTATGAAGACCTTTTAGTTAGATTAAATTCTTATAAGCTTAACACTTAGTTCTTTAAACTCTTTTAAACTTAACACTTAGCAATATTTGTTATATGACGGCTCGAGAAGTGCGTCACATCGGTAAGAGCGTCCATGACCCACTCAATTTTTACTTCTTCACTTTAGAAGTCTCTTCTTCTGCACCTGCACGAAATTCGAGATAAACCTTCTATACGTTAATATCATATATCAGTTTAACAAAAAAAAAGAAGGCTGTCTTGAGGACTGCCGACAGAAGTGAAAACTTAAAACTGTGAAATAGCTGTGCTTTTATCGTCTAAATACAACAAAATCTTTACTTACTTTACCACACTTACACACTGTTATTAACTGAGAAAAACATTCAGAAAATTCAATAAAAAAGAAAAAACCAAAATATGAATAAAGAGAACGAGAATAAAATTATTTATAATATATTATCATTAATTTCAACAATACTTAGGTTATTCGTACTATCAATTCCATTTTCTTTATTAAAAGGTATGAAGAAAAACACACAAATCGAATATGACAAAAACAATTTTTTTTAATTTACTTAAAAATACAACAAAATCTTTACTTACTATATCACACTTACACACTGTTTTAAACCAAAAAAAAATCAAGTTCAATAAAGAAGAAAAAAAACAAATTATAAATCAAGAAAATGAGAATAAGAAATAAGAAAATAACAAATAATTACAATTTATCTCACTCTCTTTTAATATTTATCTAATATTTATTTAGCTTGACGATGACTCGAATATATAATTTTTTCTCCATACATCGCATAGCGCGTCTAAAGAAGTTTTCACTTCAAAAATAGCTGTATGTCAGAATTATTGTAAATTAAATCCCAATAAACACATTTACGTCATTGTGACATAAAAATTATATCAGACTAAGTCACATCTTATGTAAGATCTGGTTCAAATATAAGTCATATCTATGTCATTATTTCACACTTATTCACGCAAGAGCATATAACATAACAGAAATGATATAACTATGACATAAATGTGATGTCTGCGGTGATATTTGTGACATTGTTCTGTTATAAGATTGATATTATAGTAATATAAAAAACTTTTCTGTGACTGATGTAAATGTAGTATAAAAATGACGACTGACGACACTCTGGCATGACAATATACCATATAAAAATTTTTTAATTGCATAAAACTCAAAATACAAATAGTCAGAGTTGTGCATTTTCATGTAAAGAATAATTCTCTATATTTTTATGTAAAGAATTAGTAAAGAATAGTTTTTCGCGTAAAGAATGTAAAGAATGATTAATAAATGTAAAGAATTTTAGTTTCAAGTGATTTTTACATATCCTTTAAGAAGATAAAACTTGTGCCCAATTCCTACAATGGTAATACAAATTTTGAATTGAAAAGAATTACGAATTTCGGTTTCTATAAAATATTTTACCGTTTTAATCATAAAAAAAGCAAGGATTTGAAATCATAAATTATGTATTAAAATTTAAAACTTATTACGATAAAATTATCAATTTAACTACAATAACATCAATTTGTTGAATACGACAAATTGGAATTTGGCTCAAGTTTTGTCTTCAAGCAGCTATAAAAATCAGTATTCAAATGATAAATATAACTAAAGACTGACTTAAAAACTATGATTACTAATAGTCCGAGAGCTGAGCGGCATAAAATTGCAAGCACTTTCTAAGGCTGATTTTTTAATATTATGTCACATATGTTGAGTAGAGAAATAGTCTTCCGTCAGTCAGCTGGATTCGTTAGCGTGTTTGGAGTGGGTGGGGCTCTAACTGTATAAAAAAAACCATGTACCTTGCAACTACTTTCTAAAACCTGAAACCTGTATGAGAGCAGTATACTTTTTGTAGAGAATTTGCACAACTCTGAAAATAGTAAAAAAAATACAAATAGTAAACAAGTCAATTGAGAATTAATAATGCATCTGCAAAATAACTAAGGGTGTTGTCTAAACTCTTTTTTTTTTTTTTTTTTTTTATTATAAGTTAGGCATGTTTAGTGTTAATCATAATAAATTATTAATTAACGTCTCTGAATATCCGAAGATACCATGCCAACTAGGAAGTGTGGTTAAGTTTGAATAAATTAAGTTTCTTTTAGAAATTTATGGACGTTAACTTTAAAACTTTGAGGATTAAAGCTATCAGGAAAAACCCATGAAGGTAAGGCGTTCCAGAGATGAGAGACTCTGTTGAAAAAATCACGCTGAAAGGCAACAGTTCTGCACCTTTTTATATGAACCGTAAAAGGATGGGCTATAACATTTGCTCTGGTGTTACGCAATGGAATTGCTAGTTCAGGTAAAATTGATTTAATCTCTTCAGAAGTTCGTTCATCCATAATGTATTTGTAGAAAATTGTCAAATCCGCAACATTTCGTCTGTGCTGTAAAGAATCAAGCTCATCAGTAAGAGTTGAGTTGCCAATCAGTTTAACAGCTCTGCGCTGAACAGAATCAAGGCACTTCAAACTACTATAATAAGCTCCACCCCATATGTGAGAACAGTACTCCATGCAGGGACGTATAAATGATTTGTAAATTAAAAGAAGCTGTTCGCTATTAAAAAACTTACGACATCGTCCCAAAAAGCCCAATTTTTGAACAGCGTTCTTAGCTAGGTTAAAAATATGAGAATTCCATTTCAAATTATTTTCAACTTCTACTCCTAAAAGCCTAACAGATCCTTTGTCTACAAGATCTTTAGAGTCGAACTTCAATGGAAACGGATTAGGTGTGGATAATCTAGAAAAATAACAAGCCTGTGTTTTGCTCGTATTGAATTCAACACTATTAGCGAGCCCCCAGTCCAAAATAGTTTTAAGGTCATGGTTTAAAGAATCTATTAAATTTGATCTACAGTTGTTAAGCGCTAACTGTGAATATAATTTAGGGTTCTCATGAGACGCATGAAGAGTGCTATCATCAGCAAAACTATGGATAGGACTAATCGTTGAATCCAACAAATCATTAATATAAATAAGAAAAAGAGTTGGTGACAAAGCAGAACCCTGAGGAACTCCTGCATTAGTTGAAAAGACATCCGATGAAATACCATCAACATTGACCCGAAATTTCCGCTCGGAAATAAAACTTTGTATCCAAGATATAAGTTGCTCATCCAAACCATTACATCTTAATTTGCAAATAAGATTGTTGTGCCAAACTTTATCAAATGCTTTGGATATATCAAGAGCAATACCGAAAGTCTCACCATGATTTTCAAGCGATTTGTTCCATATATGAGTGACAAAGGAAAGTAAATCTCCCGTCGCTCTTCCTTTTCGAAACCCGTATTGTCTTTCATTAAGTAGTTTGGAAGACTCTAAGAAGCTCATTATATTAAAATTAATATATTTTTCAAAAATTTTAGAAACAACCGATAAAATTGAAATGGGTCTGTAATTTGTTGGATCAGTCTTACTACCCTTTTTTGGAACTGGTTGTACGCTTGCAATTTTCCATATTTCAGGAAAAACTCCTTTCTTATATGACAAATAAAAGATTTTAGTGAGGATTGGTGCTAACTCCCTAGCAAAGGTTTTCAGAATAATTGGGGGAATACGATCTGGTCCAGATGCCTTGTTAGTATTAATTTGTAAAAGCATTTTCCGAACAATGTTTTTACGAAAAATTATGGGCATCATGTTGTGCGAAACTCTAGGAATTGACTTAGGTAAGAAATTGGGTTCGTTTAGTGTAGAATTTCTAGAGAAATAAATTCCCAGAAGGTTAGCTTTTTCTTTTGGGTCTATTACCGGCACATCTCCATCAATTAGGGGAGGTAGAGAAGACTTACAAAAATTACCATGGACATCCTTAACCGCTTTATAGAAATTTCGTGAACCAGTTGGATGTTCAGCAAACTTAGACGCTTTTTTCCTATTAAAAAGATTTTTTTCTGCATCTATTAGTTTTCTACATATATTTCTCTCAATTCGGTACTGTTTAAGGTTTTCATCAGTTTTGTTTTGATTAAACTTTTGAAATGCCCTTTTCTTAATTTTAATTGCCGTTTTGCATTTTTTGGAAAACCATAGATCAGTCTTAGGAACGGTTAATCTATTGGGAATAAATTTTCGCATACCCTCAAGAATAGCCTCCGAAAAATTTAACGCAGCTATGTTAGGGTCTTGAACGGTAAGACAATTACGTTTCCAGGAAAATTGTTTAAAAAAATCTCTAAGACCCTGCCAATTCGCAGCTTTATAGTCCCAAACAAGACGAGGATTTGCTTTAAATTGTTTTGGAGTTTTTAAATTTAACTGTGTAGAGATCATATTATGATCTGAACCACCTAAAGGTTCTGATACTTTAAATTGTACCAGGTAAGGATCATTTGTTAAAAACAAATCAAGTAAGTGACTATTTTGTCCCGGAATATCAGGTACTCTGGTAGGCTGATCTATAATCTGTGTGTAATTATGGTAAAGAGCAAACTCTAAACACAATTGCCGCTGTCTTATAAATTCACAGTTTATACTGTTTAAAAATGTAATGCCTTCTTTCCCAAGTGTGTTTCAAATAAATTACTACATACTTTTTGTTTTTAATTTGTTGTACACGTTTACCGCCAAGCTTATCCAAACCGATTACAACGAAAGAGATGATTGTACAAAATGTTACAAAATTTGAAACTGTTGCATCAAATTCCTTTGTCGAAACTAAAATTTAAACCTAACGTTTTGTTTTATAGCGCTGCGAATTTTATCTTCAACGTAAACGATGATCGCATTATTGTAGTTGCACGATTATAATAAATCCATTACAAAATTAAAAGTTGTTGGGAAATTAATATATTGCGCCTAAATAATACTAATGAAATTTTGTCGACATATTTAAGCGGGCATGATAGCCAGCCGCATTCGATTTGACTGAAGCATCTCAAAAATTGTATGTATAATTGTTGTTGTTTTTCAGTTATTTCAGTCAAATCGAACGCATCGGATATCAATTCAATCCAAAAACGTTAGACCGATTAGTTTATATTCTTATCAGTTGAAATGTGTTGTTAAAACAACTGTGCATTTCTTTAAATATAGCGAGTAATCACATAAATAAAAGAAATGGTGGTTACGTTTTGTAATCTAGACCTTTTTTTTTTCAAAATTGGTCATTACTGGTTGGACATTTGTCGAAGAATGGTTTAAATTTGAATTCGACCCGAATCATTATCAATAGGATGCTTGATTAGGCTTCGGACAATTTACGGCATTTAAATATATCGATAAAGTAGTTTTTTAAGGTTATTGCTATTGTTTTTTAACACAACCGTTTAAATTAATATCGTTTTGACATGTCATTTTCCTTCACAAGGTTCATTATGTTCCTTCATAAGTTAATAAAATTAAATAATTGTTAGAAGAATAATAAATTCGAGTAACTAATGACGATTTCTCAAATTAGTAGTTAAAAAAATTACTTCTCATTAGAGCAATTGAGTAAATAATGCCGATTTCTCAGGTTGGTAGTTAAAAAAATTAATTTTATATTAGTATATACAATAATTATTTATTAAAATTAAAAACAAAATTTTAATTTTTGAATAATTAAGTTTCCTTTTTTTCCAACTTTTTACATTTTATTTTACTTTCTGAAAATATATATTTCGCATTACTTACTGCTTCTTCAGTGCCTTCTTAACTATAATAATGTTACTAAAATGCTTTCCATTTTTATATACTATTTTTATTTCTTATATATTTATTTTTATTATTAAATCGTGTATTTTGTTTGTTTTTGTGTAAACTTGTTTATTTAATAAATTTTCATTATTTTATTCTAATAATGATAGAATATATTCTAGTATAAAATTAATTTTATTTTAGTTTTGAATATCAAATAATATCATATGTTATCATCCTCAGTTTTTAATTTTTTACTATAAGTTAATATTTATTTCATCTTGTTTTGTGAAGCCATTTTAAAATTAAAATGAGGATATGAAAATCAATTAAAATATTTTGACTTTTGTTTATGTTTTTTTAAAATGAAAAATGATAATAATTACTTAGAAAATAGTGTTTTTCTCTTCCATAGAAATACATTTTCATATTTATTTTTTGAAATCCACAACCTTTTCATTCAGTTTCTGTTAGACAGATTTATGAAACCGGAACTTTAAACTAATATTCCATGATCACAATTTAACTTCCATTTCGTCTGCTTCCGACGATTCTTTATTGGTATTACTACGCATTTCAACAATCGACTTTTCATGATCTGGCGATGTCAAACGTTTTCTAAACAAAAATTGAAAAGTTAACAAAATGCTCTAAAGCCTTCGAATATTGAACAACTTACCTTACAAACATCAGCCAAACCATAACTATAGCTACCATTACCGTTGTTATTCCAAAAGTCCAGTTAGTTCCATATCGTGTGTAAATATGCCCCACGAATATTGGACCCATAACACGAGACAAACAACCCGATCCTATTAGAATGCCCACCCAAAAACCTTGAGGACGAGGCCCAAGTATTTTGGAATAAATTGTTTGTATTAGCGTAACACCAATGGGATAACCAATAAACGATATTATAAGTCCTAAACTAAATTGTGTGATGGTCATGGCTCGTACCGTGCGACACCATTCCTGTGACACTGGACATCCTAATAATTCTTGAGATTCTGTTATATTATATTTTGCAATATTCATATGCGTAAGATTAGAATATAAATCAGTTAGGTTTGAAAAGTTATCAAATATCTTCATGGTTCCATTAAGCTCCACAAGCTCAGCCATTTTCGGAGGTTCATCGCCCCATGGTATAAAAAGAGCACAACCAATAAACATTAAGAAAAATCCACCCCAAATTAAAACTATCATTTCTTGAAACTTTTTACATAATGGTCCAACTGAAATAGATGTCACACAAGCCAGAACTCCACCTATCGACATTAAAATACCCATATAGTATAAAGCTTCAGTTTTCGACCAAGCAAATTGATCCATTGTTAAAGATGTTGCAAGACTGAAACAAAAAGAATTTACAAAGGGGATGATCACCAAATTCAAATTCAATCGTCAATAAGGATAGTTACGTTTCTAAGAGAACAAAGTTAAAAACCAGAACAAAAAAAGCAACAATTAAAGAGACAATTGATATATAATCCAGCGGTAATGATTTCCATGTTTCTTTTTCAGATTCTTTTCCTTGTAAAATCATCGCTTCTCTAGCTGCTATTCGTTTTTCTTTGAATATAATTGGAAGAAACATACAGAAATTTAAAACTCCAAGGATGACATTTATCCAACCAGATGCGGTGTACATATTTAACGTGAACAATCCTTTTATAATCACAATACCATCATCGCCTAATAATGTGGTTGCTGCTTGAAGAGCTGGCCCGACAATAAATCCTAACACTTGTGCTAACGATGCCATCGAAATGACACTAGTTCTTTCCTTTATTTTTGTAGCTGCTGACAAGTATGAGCGACAGATTGTCATGTTTGCTGTTAAATATTAGAAAAGAGGTGATATAAGTATTCTACCGTGGTTCATACAAAACCGTAGTGTTTTTCAAAACTATAAATTCAATTAAACAATAACCACATAAATGAAGAAAACCCAAACCCAAAACCCAATTTCTCAGTAATAAAACCAAAACATAAAAACCAACAACAAAAAAAAAATTATGTCTGTCTGCCGGCCGTCACATCCGACGAAATCTAGAAAACCGCTGGACTGATTTGAAAATTTTTTTTTTTCTAAAAATAGGTTTACTCAATAGAAAGAGTTGAAACGACGATGTGTTCGATAACTGTACCAGAAGTGTGTCAAAAAAATTGTCAAGTGTGTCAAAACAAGAAAATTTGCATATTTTTTGTTTGAAAAACGTTCATTTTAAGTGATTACAAGTAGGAACATTGAATCTTGATGGTCGGGATTACTATGTGAAACCAAAATCTAGATTATTGCATTATAAAATTTTCAATTTTTGTTTAATAATCATGGGTTTCCCATAATATTTCTAATTAGTTTAATTTAATTTTGTTTTCTTTTTAAGTAAATTACAATTATAAGTTTAGTTGCAAAATATCTCTCTGAAGATGATAATATTATATAATCGAAACATCTTAGAGAAAATTAATAAGAAAAAACAATTGTTTAATAAATTTTAAAAGTTATTTTGAATATATAAAACAGCGTTTTTTTAAATTGTAAAATCAACAAAGGAATTTTGCCTGTAAAACAAAAAAATAAATTGTTATTACATTATAAGTTTGTCAAAAAAATGTTGTCAAGTGTGTCAAAAGAAAGATTTTTATTTATTTTTTTACCCAATTTTTTAGAAAAAAATAAAGTTAATAATTTGTATGACATGAAAATATATTATTATCATAGAGAATTATGGCATTATAAGTTTGTCAAAAAAATAATGTCAAGCGTGTCAAAAAATGATTTCATTGATATTTTTAGCCAACTTTTTGGAAAAAAAATGTAGCTGTTTTTATGACTTAAATGTAATTTAAAATGAAATTGGACATGGAAATTTTTTACTTTGTTATAGTTTTTGAAATATTTTTGGAATTTTGAAAAAAGTTTGTATTTTTGATTTTGTAATAATTTTTGCAATAGTTTTAGAATTTCGGAAAAAGTTTTAATTTTTGATTTTGTAGGAATTTTCGGAATATTTTTCGAATTTTGAAAAATTTAAAATTTTTGATATTATTACAATTTTTATAATTTTGGAAAAAGTTTCCATTTTTGATATTGTTATAATTTTTGCAATATTTTTAGAGTTCTGGAAAAGTTTGAATTTTTGAATTGATAAAAATTTTTGGAATATTATTAGAATTTAGAAAAAGTTTAAATATTGGATTTTATTCTGATTTTTGGAATTTTGAAAAAAGTTTCAATTTTTGATTTTGTATAATTTTTGCAATATTTTCAGAATTTTTGGAAAAAAATTTTTTGAAAAATCTTTAATTTTGCAATAATTTTTGAAATATTTTTAGAATTTTGAAAAAAGTTTGATTTTATTTAATTTTCACCTGAAAATACCGCTGATTTTCTTAGAGAAACATAAAGCACTACCCTCAACGGATCACCATAACCAATGTTTATCAATGTTTGTTCTGTCAAATCGTTTTTTTTTTTCAAAATTGTACAATTTGCGAATTTTTTTAAATCTACAAAAGAAAACCTAGGTACCACAAAAAAGCAATAGTTTCTCCTCCGTGCTATTGTGAAAAAATGAAAGAAAAATGACATTTTGGTTTTTTTTATAACCAATCATAGTTTTTTAAAATTTCATCAATGAAAAATAAATTTGTCAACGTTTGTCCGCAAATTTTCATTACATACTTTGTGAATAAATACATTACTTAAATAATTCTTCATATAAAAAATTCAATTGTGTCGACTGTCGACTCACTCAAAACAAAAAAAATTGTACAAACAACCTGTAAATGAGATATTGTATCTCGAAACATGTAGTTAAGTTTAATAAAAAAAATTAAAATTAAAATAGATTTTCCTTTTAAATTAAAAATAATTATTTAAAAAAGTAAAATGTTTTGTTTTGTTTTTTTTTTGAGTGAGTTTTAGCATATACAATTTTTTAACAAAAATACAAAAATAATTTATAAATCACTCAAGTCACTGCGATAATATCCTTGAAATTTAAATTACTCTTGTAATTATTGTCATTCATTATATAAAAAATAGCACAACTATGAAAAAAACATTACTTGCTTTGTAAAATTTTAAATTCAGGATTGTTTTTAATTTATAATTTAATAAAAAAGTTTGTGGTAGTAAATATAAACATTGAAAAACAAATCAAAATGGAGAAAGGAAAAAGTGAAAATCTTTCGGAAAAAGTTGTAATTGTTGATTTTGTTATAATTTTTGCAATATTCTTAGAATTTTGGAAAAAGTTTGAATTTGTAAATTATGAATTTAAAAAAAAAAGCTTTTCGAATTTCGAACCTTTGAGACATATATTTTTAGAATTCGGGAAAAAGTTTAAATTTTTGATTTTGTAATTATTTTTAGGAATATTTTTGGAATAATTTTGAAAAAAGTTTTATGTTTGATTTTGTTATAATTTTTGCAATATTTTAGGAATATTGGAAATAGTTTCAACTTTTGACTTGTTATAATTTTTAAAGTATTTTTAGAATTTTGAAAAAAGTTTCAATTTTGGAATTTTGTATTAATTTTCGGAATATTTTTAAAGTTTTGAAAAGTTTAAATTTTTGATTTTATTATAATTTTTGGTATATTTTTGGAATTTTGAAAAAAGTTTTATATTTTTGATTTTGTTATAATTTTTCGAATACTTTAAGAATTTTGAAAAAAGTTTCAATTTTTAATAAATTTCACTGATAAATTAAAATAAAATCGGCAATTTCTTGTTAACTAATAGTTTTTATTTACTATATACGTATTTCGAAAGCTATGCTTTCATCGACAGTAGTATACATATATCAAAACGTTTTGATATAAACTACTAGTTTTGATATATACAACTGTCGATGAAAGCATAGCTTTCGAAATACGTATATAGTAAATAAAAAAAAACTATTTGTTAACAAGAAATTGGCGATTTTATTTTTATTTATCAGTGAAATTTATTATAATACTTGTTAAGTTTGAACAAACAAAATTATTAAAATGTTCAATTTTGTAAGAATTGTCGGAATATTTTTAGAGTTTTGAAAAAGTTTAAATTTTTGATCTTATCATAATTTTTGGACTTTTGAAAAAAGTTTGTATTTTGGATTTTGTAAGAATTTTTGGAATATTGTTAGAATTTTGAAATGAAACTTGGAAACTTTGAAACTTTTTGTATTTTTGATTTTGATTTGATTTAAAAGAATTTCAAATTTTTGATTTTGTAATAATTTTTGGAATATTTTAAGAATTTTTGAAAAAAATTTCAATTTATGATTTTGTAAGAATTTTTGGAATTTTGAAAAAAGTTTGTATTTTTAATTTTCTTATAATTTTTGCGATAGTTTTAGAATTTTGAAAAAAGTTTCAATCTTTGTTTTTGTTATCATTTTTGAAATACATACTTTTAGAATTTTGAATAAAAATTTAAATTTTTGTCTTTTTTTATTTTCCGGCAACGTGTCATGTTAGTTTTGTAATAGATATCTAAACAGAGATAAAAAATACTTGTACTTTAACAAAGAGTTTTATGTTTGATATACATCGCTGCCCAAAACTAAAAACAATGTCCTCATAAAAGTTTTTTGCTGATAACTATTTAAAAATCTTTAATTTAGACCGAAGTCTTGAGATTTCAGCCCCGTCTCATTTTTGTAGTGTTCTCTCTAAATTTAGATATACTGTAAAACTATCATAAACCTCTGGTTCTGCGGTTATTTGAAGATGTTAATTTGTAACTTATACAATTAAATTTAAACGTATTTAACTTTAAATAAAAAACGATAAATGCAAAAGGATATCCACCACTGCACAAAATACTTACTTGAACTAACACCAACAAAAAATCGGGCTCCTAACATCCACCATTTCACATGCGATGAAAATATTTCTAACGATGAATATACCGCGCTTGATAGAACAAATAACGTCAATGAAACCAACAGTGGGATTCTTATTGATCCAATACGATTGCTCCAATAGCCAACCAATGGAGCAAACAACATTTCTCCTAATGGATTTGCTGCAACTATATACCCCATAAACTGTTTTCCAGCTGATGGATCCATCTAGGAAATAAAATTGAGTTAGTACATTGAATGATGACATAAAATTATATAACTAGTCCTAATTATATAACTAACCTTATCTAAATAAGGCCATATTCCTGTTAGTACAATACTTAACCCTAGGGATATTGAAAACATTGTAAAATATATGATTCGAATAGACATCCATCGTTGTTGATATTCTTTAAATGTTTCTAGACAATCATTCAAATCTTCACTGTCGTCTCGTTGTTTTTGTATTAATTTTTTTAAAAATTTCATATTAAGTATAATAATTTAATAACCAGCAATATTAAAAACTAAACACATGTAACTAAAAACGTCCCTTATATTTTTATAACTGCAACTTTATATAAATACTTTATGATGTATACATATTTTATTATAAATCTGAAATAAAAAAATTAACAGCTATTTCAATCATCTCGATATATTCAAAGTCTGATTGTTTGACGCCATATGCAAAAAACAATGAACCATGACATGTGCAAAAATATGAATTAGTGTTTTTGATTAAATTTTTTTATTACATATGGAGTTTTATATTTCAAACTGGCGCTAAATTTTTCCTAATTGTTTTTTATAATGAGTTTTATATTTCAAAATAGCGGTATAATAGATCACAATCTTTCTGTGCTAAACTATTTATAAATCGAAAACCGGTCTAATATTTTAAAGCGATAGATTTTTAGTTTTGTATTTATGTTTTCTAATACAAGAGGGCGTAAAGTAACAAAAAGGGATCGCAAAGTAACAATAAGAGGATGTAAAGGAATAATAAGAGGGTGTAAATATATCTTGTTCACGTGGTGTGTAGTGTAGTGTAGTGTAGTGTAGTGTAGTGTAGTGTAGTGTAGTGTAGTGTAGTGTAGTATAGTGTAGTGTAGTGTAGTGTAGTGTATTTCAAAAACCGCTAGGTGAACACAGAAAAACTACAACGTAGCGTATTATGAAATCCATTCAAAATGTGTGGAGTGTAGTAGAGAAGATTTTGAGCTACAGACCACGTGAACACTTTCGTAGCCTAGCGTAGTATCTTTTGACAGATTGCCACCATTTTTTAATACAATGTAAGAGATGTATCTAGATATAACATCAGAGATCCGAATGTTTTATTTATAAGCACTTCATTAACAAATTTTAGAATGCATTCTCCACTTTTTAGAATTCAAGATACTCACAACAAGAAGTTTAACAGAATTGATATGTTTTTTTGCTCGCTATCCGTTTACAAAAGCGCAGTTATGAAATTCCCTGATTGGTAGATTCACTATGGTACCACATACCGCCAAATTTCGTTACCTGGGACTTTCATAAATATTTTGTTTCGCATACGTAATTCATAATCATCAATTAATATAATTTCCGCTTCATAAATTTAGATTCCAACAATAAATGGCATTATTGATGGAAGTAATCCGTCCGTTAATGAAAAATATGCATTTCTACGAACAAACGCCAGTCGGGTAGTGGGAAATACGGAGAAAACTATTCGTCAATGTGAACCAACGTTTTTGAAATATTTAAATGTTATGTTCGTTCCAACTTTGATTTATCGTGATAGTTGTCCAAGAAATAAACAAATTAATTGGGTAAAAGTTGCACAATCCTTATCGGAGTTCTTAGCAATAGTATACAGTTTTCAAATCACTTTCTGGAAGTATATTTTATCGACTTTGGAAAGACCGAAATGACGTTCATAACTCTTTTAACATTTCTATTTAGAATTACCTCGACAATTGTAGTTATATAATGATGGATTTTACACGTTGCTGCACGCATGCGCGCCGAATTGCTAAGATTCGGTGATTTACAGTTTTATAGAGATTGGTGGAATAGTAACCCATCAAACGGATAGTATCGTACCTGGAATACAACCATTCATGATTGGTTATATGAATATATTCTCAAAGATTTTTATTTCTTATCAAATAAATCAACAGTTATGCTATCAGGAACCTTGAGACCATTAGCTGTTGTTTCTTCGTCCGTCATATTTTCCAACAATAAATTATTACTAGTAGTGACTCAACCACATAAAACAATGCACTAATTAAAATTTAAATCAAAGCATATAAATTTTATGTGTCTATTTCTACAACGCTGATTTGCAACTTTTTCCTTTATGTGTAATACACTGATTTTGAGTTACACTGCGTTCTCACAAGCATAATTTCACTATAATGATTAATTTATTTCTCCGTAAACTCAAACCATAACCGCCGTCTGCTATTGTTCTCGTGAAACCTAAAATAGTTGTGCATATTTATCAATTCGTTTTCCTACCTTAAAATTGTATCCGGCAATCAGTATAGAAATTGTCCTCGAACCGTTATATTTATTATTATCGATTCTTCTTTCCGCTATATACATATACATATATGATTCTCGCAAGCGATATTCTACTGTAAATCAATCTTAGTTTGCTATTTTTAATATTGGTTGTAATACGTAATTATCAGATATCCTAATAATACTGGGTTCCAGTTGGCTGCTGAGTCTAGATTCGGTTTCATAAAATTTACCGAATTTTAATTATAATGGATATGATCAAGTTGTCAGATATTGTATAACGTATGAATTTCTTACCGATTATTTTCAAATATATATTTGATCGATTAGAATGGTTGTCTGAATCGATTTAGTACGTTTGGTATAATTTGGCAGCAATTGAAATGCGGTCTAAATATAATTTCGAGACTTCAACCTAAATTTATTAGTTTCGCTACTCCCCGGTAGACGTACGACAAACGGTTGATATTTCATGTGTCTGCAATTAGCCGCACTCCAAATTTAGTATCCGGTATCCGGAAGTGAAATAATCGATAGACCGAATTGTCGCGTTTGTCAGCTTAGGCTCGGTAATCGTGAGAAAATTGTCCGGCAACGGTTGAGTCATGTCCTAGAAGTATGATAGCAATGTAGTCACCGGTAAATTACTCTTGCAAACGTTGTTCTTCAATACATTGTATGTGGGATTCCGATTGTAATACCCGGAGCTGACGTGAATAACTTAGCAAATGTATCGTTCAAAAATCATTTCATGATAGGTGTCTCTGTGCGTGATTGTTTTCGATTGTCATTCGTTAATTCGAGATGTGACCATGTTTGTATCTTTTTTGCTATAAAAGCGCTGATTTTTCATATGACGGTCTATTACGCAGCGATTCTTATTCTCATGAACGGCAAAATACAAGTCGAAATTTTGCATTTATGCTTTTTCTTCTTAAAATTAAGTTAAAATAAGTAGAAAAGTTTTAATTAGTTCAAATTTTAAATTAGTCCAATTAGTTCATTTTTTTTTAATTAATTCTAAATTCGCGTAGTGTCAATTTAGTGAAAATTTATATGTTATGTGCCGTAACAACAACAAAAAAATAATAATGGCCTTGAGGGTCATTCTCTTATCTACTATTTCTTTCATAGTTTACTGTCACTTAGTCGATGTTGTTTTTATTTTGACAAACCGATGAGTTGGCAAGCTAAATATTTGGTTTTATTTTGGTAGCTAGCCATATTAAAAGATGTAAAAACCGCATTATTAAGCTACGAAACCATTAAAGTTCTTTCCGTGTATAGTCAGATTATTTGTATTGTTAAGTTTGTTTTTCGAATTAGTAAAAATATAGTCTATAAAATTAAAAGTCTATTAGCAGAATTTTTTGTATTAACGTAAAGTAAATGTTAAGTCAATGTGTTAGATTAATTAACCGGTTTAAAAGAAATAAACTAGCATTTATTGAATTGGTAACGCTAGAATAAATAAAAGAATAACAAAAAAATTCATTTTTGTGTGCAGTACTTGTGTTGTCCATAATTTATTAATAAAATTAACGTAAATCAAAGAAAATATTGTGATTATTGGCCTGACTAAATCCACGTCCAGTGTATGGTGCCTCTACAAGGAAAACGGAAGATATGATTAATATATGATAACTGAATAAATTTTCTGCTGACAGTGATGGTTTTTGTGTAACGGGTCTCGTCATAATAGCAATCGGGTATCAACAATGGCATGATCAGACTTAATCGAGATATAACCATATGTGACAGTTTTATCTACCATATTCTCGCCATTAAAACGTGCTATCAGTGATTACCTAACCTAGCACCTAAATGAGATGATCTGTCGTTGCGACTGAGTGGCGGAGTGGAGAATGGGGGGATTAGGGCTGTAAATGGGGTCCATAAAAAAAAAAAAAAATATTATATCATTGGAAATATCGAGGAAATTAAATTATTATAAATATCAAAAATTATATCTTTGAAAATATCAAGAAAATTGAATGGAGATGTCATTATTTTGACAGGAACCTCAAGACAAATGGAACCGAATTTTTGTTAAATTTTGTTTCTTGGTAGATGTTTGTAATTCACTTGTTCTACCTGACTGTCGAACAAGCTGGCCAACTTTAGCGATGCCTTGGGTTTATCCATAAATGTTTTATCTTGGCTTCGATTTAATTCTTTTTCGAAGTGTAAGTTAAATTTTCGGTAAAGGACTTGGCCCGAATTTGGTCTTGAGGACAGTATACCAGCTGGACGACTCTTATAGCTCGTATCAAAATATATTGTTGGTATTGCAAGTATTCTTTCCGATATGTTTTATCGACTTGATTGGAATCTAAAAAGGTAACAATAATTGTAAAAAAATTCGCAACATAAAAATGAACAAGTTTTACTATAATTTTTTGTATTATTTTGTATCTATTCAAATATTTGGGATAGCGAAATACATAGGTTATCTCCTTTAAAATAAATAATAAGCAAATATATATATTTACAATTTTTATAAATTTATTATAATGCTGACAATAAAATAAATTCACTGCAACTAACCACCTATTAAGTGTATTAACCGAAAATAGAAAAATTATAAATAGTGGTTTGTTTAAAGTGTGGTTGAATGTGGGCATGAATGCGGATATGGGTGATAGTGTGCATGTGAGGGAGGGTGCGAGCGTGTATGAGGTGTGTGAGTATGAGAGCATGTGAGTAAATGTGGGGTTGGACGTACTGATCGTCGTTCTTTCGCCAAAAGGGTCGCCAGAGTCTCATTTTTTTCACGTGTCTTTTTTTTCCATTTCCGTATATATCATGTTTATCGCGTACAATTCCGTTATTTGTGCTGGAGTAGCAGGATTTCTTACTCGATCCCAATGCTGAAGCTAGTCGAAACGGCATTATAAACCTCAACAGCAACGCGACCTGCTATGCCTCTTAGTTGTCTAACAACGAAGAAAGCGCTCCATAACAATAGAGAAAATAAAAATAAAATAAGAGGTAAAAAGCAAAATAGTTTTAAAAACTTTCTTTCAAGAAATCAAAACAATTTAGCGTCATAAAGGCTTAATTCTTGTGATAAATATATAAGATTGGCAACTTGTTTTAAAATTTCTTCAACCGAGGCGTTGCAATCGACTTACAACGCCAGGTGAACACTCATACTACATTCGTATCTACAAAACCACTACACTACACTACGACCACGTGAACATGATAATAGAGGCCGAAAATGATATATTTTACCTAAAAGTAAGGAAGCGTAAACAAGATCATAAGGTATCAGCATTATAAAAAGTACTTCAAAAATAATATAACAGTTGTGTGTAAATTACCAACAGGTAAAGTAATAATATGTATAATATGATTTACTTCATCCGATTAGATTAAAAACAAATAGAAAAGAATTGTAATCGTGTTGTTCAACCAAAATTACAGTATAAACTTGACAAAATAACCTTTAAAGCTTTAAAGCCATAAAATGACAGTAATAATATTTATTTCTGAATTTAACGAGTCACACTTCTTAAAACGATAATCATTTTCTTGTAATTTAAGCACTAAGCACTTACTTTCTTGTAATTTAAGCACTAAAGATTTCTTTAAATCTGTAAACTCAGTTACATAAGAGCTATTAAAGCGATATTCATTTGGAAACATATGATAAATAAAATGTAAATATTAATAAACAAAAGACAATTTCTATAATTAATTGCTTTAAATACTGTTTCTTTTTATGTAACAACAACTGACTATGCTTATTTAATAGTTTACATTTCATGATCATATCAAAATTTATAGGAAATAACTCTTTAGCCTATAGGTTTTTAAGTTATTTCAACCTGGATGAACATTGTACAATCAAGCCCATGTGTCTTTCAGTAACCAGTAATGAATAGCTTATTAGCTGGCGTATGTAGATATTTTGAGGTTGTTGAATACGTGCTGTGTGTTTTGTGTCGAAAACGTGTGTATTCGAATGCATACGTTGCAGCTTTGACAATACACCACTTTGTTTTGAAATTGTATTATTTTTACATTTGTAAATATTATTGATTATACTATTTAAAAACTTCAATTTTAAGCTTAGAAATACTTTTTTTATAAATCAAATCAACATGTGTAGCATTGAATGTGAATCCCAACCACTTAACTCAATAGTTTTCAATATCTTCACACCAATTTAACCGTTGTATTTTTTATTTCAGATTATTGACGGATAGGTTGCAAAACATAAAATAAAATAATAAAAAAAAATAAAAAAGCTGCAAAAGTTTAGTGAATTTTATGATGATAGAATTTTCTAAGACGTACACGGTACAATAGAGAAGGATGTTAGTTTATATAAAGGGAAACCACAATTCTGTTGTGTGTTACATACGCTATACTACCCATAGCAAATTTAAATTAGGGTAACGATAGAGGACGATGCAACAAATATTTCCACTAAAACAAAATAACACGCAACAGGAAATTGTAGTTTATCTAATAAGAAAATAAAATAAAACTACTTTTAAAGTAGATACATAAATGTACACAAAAAAATAAACGTACAAATTAAAAAGAGTAGATGGAGATAGTTCACATCTATGCGTGAACTTTTAAATTTAATGTTAATATATTTTGGTCGTTAAGGGTCGGTTTGTTTTCTAGAATTATATAAGTATATAAGTATTGTTTCATCTAGTATATAAGAGGTCACGACAGGGTTAATAATTTCAGTTTCAAAATTAAAGCGACACAAACAGTTTTGAATTAACAGTGATACAATGGAGTTCTAAATTAGTGGTGAGATAAGTTAATCATAATATAATGTGAATAAAATAATAGTAAGAGATTATTATAAGCGAAAAATTAGGTAAATATAAAATTAATTGTTTAAGAGGATTATTAAAAGGAGCAATAATATGAAAAGATAATCTTGAACCAAAAAAAAATATAACGTATAAAAAGCGATGGTTTTAATTGCCTATTCTAGTGATCGGACCGAATGTTAGTAACACGGCAAGAAACGTAACAAAAGAATACCATGTTTTTAACAATACCAAAGCATTTTGAAGTAACGATTTTCGACAAGTATAAATAACGAGCGATAGCTCGAAAATTAATTTTTGTTATTATGAATATTATAATTATCAATATTTAAAAAAAATAAATTTTAAAAATAAATAAAAAAAAAATAAATTTATTAATTTATTAAAAAGTTTCCATTAAACAGAAATAGTACATTATGATGCTAGGACGTAAAGCTAAAGATTTTGGACGGATGTGGAGTTTGCAAATCGAGGCGCTAGTCGAGATTTGCAGCCACATTAAGTCCAAATTAGCTTACGTCCGTGCATCATATACTATTTTTTATTCGCCGCAAGCAAAATATTTTAAGAAAATTGGTTTATTCTAAATTAAAATTATAAATTTTTAAAATAAAAATATGTGGAACAAGTAACCTTTGACAAAATATTTATTATTTTTTCCAAATTATTGTGTAGCTATGACAACAAATGATAACAACTATTTTAATTGGATAATGAAATTTTGAATTTAAGGGTTGCTTTGATAAAAATTTTTATTTTTCATAGAATTTAAACAAATACAAATGCTTTTTACTTTTTTGGACGTAGGTAGCTATGACAACAAAATAAATAGTTGAAAAGTGATACTTTAAAGCCGCAAATCACAGTAATAAAGTAACACTTTAATATGCAGGCGAATAAAAAATTTATTTTTAGTATAAACATAAAACTAAACCTTCTAGTATAAAGTTCCAAAATACATTTGATAGATGTGGTCTATATCGCACTACTGTAAAGTGATTATTATTTATAAAGTCGTAGATAATATTATATAGTCTTAATTAGGAGTTAAAGTGATACTTTTTTGTTTAGGCTATAGTTTGTTGGTCGACTTTTGGGAGGCCGACAATTATAAATGAAACACAAAAAGTTACTTTGACTCCGAATTATATATATTATGTTTTCGGCAAACGTTTTGTAATATTTTAATAAATATGTACGTCAAACTTTTATAAGTTTGTGATGTTTTTTTCAAAACAACATGATGGCTGTGTTCATTTACTAAAATAAACGCAGTCATCATGCAAAATGTAATGTTAATTTACTGCCGCTACAAACAAATGGAAAACATGGCGTTACTTTTCAGCCGCTTTTATTATATACCAAAAAGATAAGACCATCCTTCTCCATAGAGGCAGTAAAGTTAAATTTTAAGTTTACCGAAAAAATATATATTAAATTTGCTTCCAGTAATAGTATTTTATTTAGGAGCTAAAGTGCTACTTTTTGTGTTGAGTCTATAGTTTGATAATTAAAGACGATACACATGACAGACACTTTATCTCCGAATTAAGTGCATTATTTTTTCGGCAAACGTTTGAATTTTTTATAAATATGAAATTTTAACATTAAAATTTTTATAAATACGATTTACTACCATCATAACTATGTTTAAAAAGTAAAAAACATTTAAATTTGTATAAATAAGATTTTTTATCAAGCAATCTCCAAATCAAACTTTCATTATCCAATCAAACCATAATTATCCAATTTGTTATGTTTTGTTGTCATAGTTATACAATAATTCAAAATTTCATAATCCAGTTAGATTATTTGTTATTTTTTGTTATCATTGTTATACAATAATTCAAAATTTCATAATCCAATCAGAGCATTTCTTTCTTATTTTTGTTGTCAGAGTTATACAGTTTGTTGCCAATAACAAATGTTACTTTACTGCCACCGTTAAAATAAAATAAAAATGGCGTTACTTGAAAGCAGCTTTGATTATAAGTAAAAAAATTAAGACTTTAACTAACTCCCTAGCAGTAAAGTTAAACTTTAGAGTAAGTATTGTTAAACTTTACAGCCGTTTGCCGAAAAAATACAAATATACTAAAATAAATAAATCAAAACCATGTTTCTTACATACTGTGTGTTGTTTGCAGATGATTTCATTATCGTACAATTTGCAAAATAATATTTACGTTTTGTGTTTACATCATAATAGACTACATATAAATAAATTACTAAATTGTAATATTTTATTTAATTATTCATGTGAAAATTTTTGTCGTTTAAATCAAGTATCTTGTTACGTATGATTTATTTTTGCATGCTTTGTTCGCAAAGTAGAATGACCAAATATCATAAAATTCTTATTTATTTTACATTAATTTGTAAACTAATTTTATTAAATAAAAATAATTTTAAATAATGTGTTCGTAAACTACCAACAGTATTTATATTATAATAAGTCACTTTTCTTCATCAGAACTGATGAGAATAGTTTTTGCTGTTCAACTAAAATTACCGTTTAATGGTCCAAATACATGTGCAGAATTCTGCATGCAGCGAAATTAGAACATGTGTTGTTATATGAGAGCAATTACATGTAAATTCTGCATGCAGAAAAATTCTGCAAGATATCTCTAATTCTAATTTCGCTGCACAGAGGCAGTGCTACCACAATAAAAAAAACAAAAACTACTTGAAAACTCAGATAAAAATGGATGATTTTGACATTTTGTTTGAAAATGAATTATTTTTTTTATAACTCAAATAAAAATGAATGATATTTTTTTGAAAATGAAATTATTTTTGTAATGATTATTTGTTTATAAAGATATTCAAATATTCTAAATAATCCAAATTATAAAATAATTAAAACTAATATTATTTATTTATTTTATTTATTTATTTATTTATATCTTTTCGTATATTTATTGTAAATAAATAAATTTTTGGAAAGGATTATCGGAAACAGTGGTATATGTAATTTGAACTTAAATTTTAATTTAGACATAAAAGTTTTTACAGGCAACGATTCAATTATTTTCTTCTATCTTTTAATTAAAAAGATAGTTTTCTTTAAATTGGGACAACTTTCACTAATAACTACTTCATAATACGTAAGAACACGAACTGTCATTTTTTCGAAAATGCTGCACGTCAAATATATAAAAATTCTGCACATCTATTTTAGATGCAGATATGCATGCAGCACTGCGTGCAGACTTTCTGCACATGTATTTGGACCATAAGAATTACAACAGTAATAATATTTAGGTCTCAATTTCACGAATCACGCTTTTTAAAAGAATAAATACTAACTTGAATACTTAAGTACTGAGATTTTTTTAAAGTTGTGAACTCAGTTACATAATATTTATTTATTATTTAAGCGATATTCTTTGGAAACATATAATATAATAAATAAAATTTAACCTATTAAAAAACAAAAGACAATTTCAATCAGAAAATTGATTTAAATACACTAACACAAGTTAAAGCACTAAATATTACGGAGTTTTTAATTTCAATTTTAAAAATCCATTTACCAACCTTCAACTCAAACGTGAATTTCACATAAAGAAATAAAACGATAACAGCGTTAAAGTAAATAAAAATGTCGTTTATCACAAAGTTTAACTAATGTCACAACAATAAAAACGAGTTAAATTGAGCGTAAAATATTGTAGTTTTAACGTTATCTTGGCAGACAAAACTGAAACTCTAACAAAAAGCCTAATGTAAAGTGATAGAACAGAATCATATTGGATGGTACAGGCAAAAATAATTATGGAAGAAAAAACTAACAAATTTCGCTTCTGTGGGGAGGACACACAACAAATACTTGGTATGCCAGCATACTAATTTATATTGAAATTATATGAGCCAACGTCCTTTATTTCGGCGAAAAGTACATCAACTATAGCCTATAGGTGGTAGTTTTATGTTTACAACTTCTTTATTTGTATTTGCATGTCTCTCTGAATCAAACTAAATCAAACTTAAATAAATAACTTGAGTACAATTACAATTGTAAGCTATTTGTGTACTAATAATTGATAAGGTATACATATGAGATCTAAACTGTTATCTTTAATGGTCTATAAAATCGTTATCGTAACTAAATTAACTGATCATTCTACATCAGCAGTTATTGAATTAACAATCGAGTTCATAAAACTTCCAAAGAATGATATCAGAGTCAGAGGTGCAGCATCATACAGGTAAAATGGGCAGAAAAAGTGTAGATATGCTTTTGTATTTTGTTAAATTTTATAAACCTTTTAAATTATTGCAAATGCTAAGTCTATGCTACTAGTTTTTGGGCTCCAATTTGAAGAAAATTTAACCATGTTGGGAAAACCATATCTGTGGCAAGGTGTTGTAACATCTTTTTTGACGATTCTATCGTAGTTTACGCTAATCAGTATGCTGTAACACAAAACGACTGTCGTAAATACGATAATCTATTACATTGAATTTTGTTAGTGATAAAGTTTTGTTTTACGATAGATTGAGTTTTTACAGTTTGTTTTGACAATAATTCAAAACACAAACAGAACATAAAACAATATTATTAAAATTTTATTAAATATATTGAACGAAAAAACAATCTATAATACATGTTAAAATGCGAGTAATATTTAAATGGTATTGTTCTTGGTAATCTTGGAATCGTTAATTGTAATAAATTTTCACAACTGTACGAAACAAATATCTGCAAATAGTATATTAAAAACTAGTTTCATAATCGACGATTTTATCGCACGCAATCTATTTAGAAAACGACCCGCGCAGCGGGGAGTTTTCTAAAGGATAAGTGCGATAAAACGTCTTATTAATCGAGTTTTTTATAATATTTTTTCTATTTTGCATTTTTTGTCTTGAAATTTAAAAAAATGTGTATTTTATTAAAAATAGTCAATTTGAAATTTTGTTATTATTACTAATTATTTTAATTAATTAAAATATTTAACACTAATTTAGATATTCTTATTAATTTTATTTAAATAATTATTTTTTTAATGTTCACTGACGTTTGTATGACCAATGTGACCAACCTTGAAAAACAAAACCTTGCGTATCGTAATGAAGGCCATTTCGATACGCAGTTGGGTATCGAAATGTCTTTATTTTAGACGTAAAATAGAAAAAATACTTTTAAGAATAGATTTAAAAATAATTTATACAAAATTAAATAACTTTTTCTTACACGTAAATTTTCTTACATGTAGTAATATCGTAATTTTAAGTATTTTATTTAACTTTAAAAATGTAACTTTAAAGAAAGTATAAGTGTTATTCCAAAACCCCCGGTATAGAAGCCTAACTCATTTTTTAGCACAAAAAAAATCGTGAACTTGTAGCGCCATTAATCAAAACTCAATATAAAAAAATCGCCATAACGCCTATAACGCCATTGTTGTGAATTGGAGGAGCTTGATGTTGAAATTACACTTTATTATTACACACAAAAAAACGTACACATGATTTTATTTTATTAGTTTAATAACTGATTTAATTTTTAAATTTATAACTAAATAATTTTATAACATTTATCAGAACTTATATGAAAATCTGCTCTGACTGTAAAAATAATTACTTCGACTACGCTAACTGATTGACTTACTTTAAAAATATACTAACGGACTGTTTAACTGTTGACTGCCTACTTTACTGGAAAAACTAACTCTAACTATTAAAATTAATTGATTGGATATTTGTTTGTTTTTTGTTAAGTTGTCAAATTTGTTGATGCTTTAATTTATTACAATTTAAAATTTGTCAAAATAGCAATAGTAATCATTTCTTTACTTTAAATGTTTTAAGTAAATTAAGGTATTATTTTTACTATTTCGAAATAATTTTGCTCGTGTGAATAATTTTGACTTTCAAAAAATGAAGTAATAAGTAAGTCGATTAATTTAATTGAATAATTAACAATTTTGAAGTTTTGAGTTATTTGCTACATATGTAGTTTAATATGTAGCACAACACCATCTGGAAAAATAAAACTCCATATAAAAAAATTCAAAAAAATTTAATCAAAATCACTAATCCAGTTTTTTGCATATGGCAATGTTCATTGTTTATTGCAAATGGCGTGAATCAGTAGGACTATGATTAGGGAGGTTTTGGTTATTCACATAAAAAAATTGAATTAAAATAACTAAACTTAAATTTGCAGAATGACATTTGTCTTTTATCAAAATTTGGAACGTTCTAAAAAAACCTGATTTAGAACGTTCTAAAAAAATTTAGAACTTGGTGTTGCCATACTTAACCGACCGTCGCATCGTAAATGTTACAACATACCACTTCATCGTAAAATACGATACAATAAACGCTATACATCTAGCCGCTGTTGTTCTAATAAGAACCCATTGATTATCTTGTAAAGTATATAATGTCTATCGATGTGATATTTGAGGTGACTATAAACTTCTCACGATAATGAATCTCTAAACTAAGAAAATTGTTTTAATTGTTTAAGCGAAACTTCCAGATTGCTTTATACGAAACTTAAATTCTAGATGTTATTTTTTTGGAATATATTTTTACTTTATACGAAAGACAATGTTTCTGTACATTAAACTGGTTAATAATTTTTAATTCACTAGATTTGAATATTGAAAAATATGGAGGGGCTGAATTCTCACAGCTCTGAGATATCAAGACTTCGGTCTGGGTTGACGATTTTGATATAGTTTTCGGCAAAAACTTTCACGAGGACATGGTTTTTAGTTTTGGGAAGCGATGTATATCAAACATAACTCTTTGTTAAAGTACAAGTATTTTTTTATCTCTGTTTAAAAATTTATTACAAAACTAACATGAAACATCAATACGTTGCCGGAAAATTATAATCAAAATTCCAAAAATATTGTAAAAATTAAATAAAATCAAACTTTTTCAAAATTCCAAAAATATTCCAAATATTAGAATAAAATCAAATATTTAAATATTTTCTAAATTCCAATAATATTTCAAAAATTCTTAAAAATTCAAACTTTTTCCAAAATTCCAAAAATATTGCAAAAATTATTACAAAATCAAAAATTATAAATTTTTTCAAAATTCCAAAACTTATAATAATATCAAAAATTAAAAATTTTTCAAAATTCTAAATATATTTCAAAAATTCTTACAAAATCAAAAATTAAAACTTTTGCCGAAATTCTAAAAATATTGCAAAAATTATTACAAAATCAAATATACAAACTTTTTCAAAATTCCAAAATTATTTCAAAAACTATAACAAATTCAAAACTTTTCATTTCCAATTTCATTTTTAAATTACATTTACGTCATAAAAACAGCTACATTTTTTTTCCCAAAAAATTGGCTAAAAATTTAAATGAAATCATTTTTGACACACTTGACATTATTTTTTGACAAACTTATAATGCCATAATTCTCTATAATAATAATAAAATATCATGTCATACGAACTATTAATTTTATTTTTTTCTACAAAAATGGGGTAAAAATAAATGAAAACCTTTCTTTTGACACACTTGACAACATTTTTTGACAAACTTATAATGCCATAATTCTCAATAATAATAATAAAATTTCATTTCAAACAAAAAATTTTATTTTTTTCCAAAAAATTGGGTAAAAAATAAATAAAAATCTTTCTTTTGACACACTTGACAACATTTTTTTGACAAACTTATGATGCCATAATTCTCAATAATAATAATAAAACTTCATCAAAATAATAATCAAAAAATTAGGTAAAAAACTAAATAAAAATCTTTTGACACACATGACAACATTTTTTTGACAAACTTATAATGCCATAATTCTCAATAATCATAATAAAATTTCATTTCAAACAAACAATTTTATTTTTTTCCAAAAAATTGGGTAAAAAATCTTTCTTTTGACACACTTGACAACATTTTTTTGACAAACTTATGATGCCATAATTCTCAATAATAATAATAAAACTTCATTTCAAACAAACAATTAATTTTATTTTTTTTCCAAAAAATTAGGTAAAAAATAAATAAAAATCTTTCTTTTGACACACTTGATAACATTTTTTTGACAAACTTATAATGCAATAATCTAGTTTTTGATCTCACATACCAATCCCGACCATCAAGATTTCTCCAAATTTAATGTTCCTACTCGTAATCACTTAAAATGAACGTTTTTTAAGCCAAAAATATGAAAATTTGCTATTTTTGACACACATAATGATTTTTTGACACACTTCCGGTACAGTTATCGAACACAGCGTCCTTTCGGACCTGTCCCTTGTGAATACCTATTTTTAGAAAAAAAAATTTTTGAAATCCCTCCAGCCGTTTTCCCTGCAGTGTAGGTATTGACGGCGGCCGGCCGGCCGGCAGACAGACATTTTTTTTTGTTGCTTTTTTAGAATCAGTAGGTCCTAAAACGTCGAGAAATGCCAAAAAAAGTGGGGGTAAGAATTTCACTTTGAGCTCATGAATGTAATACTTAGGTCTTTCAGACCGAAGTAATTTTTTTTTTTTTTTTTTTTTTTCTTTATTTATTTCATTTGAAAATAATTTTAACATGTTGTTAAATAAACTTTTTTTAATAAAATTAAAAAAAATATTTAGTTATTCATATATGTACATTCTTCTTAATGTCAGTTGCTCGAACCATAATGGTTATAACGCAACTTCATAATAATATTTTTAATACAACGCTATTTGTCAACTAATTACAATTCAACACAAAATTAATTTTACTTGCACTTTATGTGCAAGTAATTAAAATTCAGTAACATTGGTTATTAAATTTATATTCCTTTCAATAAATTCTAAAATAAATAAAGAAACATAGAGACTATATAATATATTAAAGAACAAAAATAATAAATAAAACTAATATGTTATGAGATTTCTAAAGGCTGATTCATACATTTAAGATATATAGATAATTGCTTTTTAAAATATGTTATATCCACTGTGTGTTTCAGTTCTTGAGGTAGCTTATTATATTGGGGCAGACCCCTATATAAAACATTATTTTTTGAGGAACCTGTTCTAAAATAATCGATAACAAAATCGGATTTTCTTCTTGTACAATATTCATGCTGGTTGTGAAATTTTATTAATGCCAGGTTGTGCTTTATCTTACCATGAATAATTTTATGTATCAGAATCAGTAGCTCTCGGTCAATCAGAAAACTCAGCGACTGAAATTCATCAAAAAGTTTCACTGTAGGATACCTTAAAGGTGCATTTATAATATGTTTTAGTACCCGTTTTTGCAAAATTTCTAGCTCGGATAATTTATAAGATGCACAGCCACTCCATATCGGGTTCAGATAAACTAAGCGCGAGTGTATGTAAGCAAAATACAAAAGCATCAAGGATTTTCTGGGGAGTACATGTCTTATACGCTTGATAGCAAAAATGTATGGGGATATAGTTTTTTTTAATTTATATCTATATGATTCGCCCAATTCAATCTGCTATCAATTACCAAGCCTAAATAAGTATAGTTGGTAACCCTTTCAATTACGAAAGAATCATATGTAACTGGGTAGTTATTAAAAATATCGACTTCCAAATGTTTATTCTCGAATACCATAAACTTTGTTTTGCTATGGTTCAGCATCAAGTGATTAACGTCAAACCAACCTTTTAAAATTTGTAAATCGCAACTCATTTGTGTAAGTAAATCCTCTAGAGAATCTGTGGCATACATAATCAAACAATCATCAGCATATAGCTGTATTTGTCCTGCCAAACTAATAAACAATATATCATTTATAAAAATATTGAACAGAGATGGACTTAAAATAGACCCCTGTGGAACGCCCATGTTTGATATTTTTTCAGAACTGACTTCTTCGTTAACTTTAACTAGTTGCTTTCTGTTAGTTAGGTAGCTTCTGAATAGGTTAAGTTGGGACAGGATCTAGTCCCATCATTTTTAGTTTGATAATCATTATGTCAGGATCTACAGTATCAAAAGCTCTGCGTAAGTCTAAGAAAAGACATCCACAAAATAATCCTTTATCGACATTTCTGCTAAAGAAGTCAGTAAAAGACAAACATGCCGCTGTGGTATTAGACTTTGAAGTAAATCCAAACTGTCGATCACTAATAATGTTATTTGAAGACAAAAATTTGCTGACTCTTTCCAGAATAACTTTTTCAAAAATTTTAGATACAGCAGTTAATATTGAGATTGGCCTGTAGTTGGCTAAATTTGTTTCATTCCCAGATTTCAGTACCGGTATTACTTTGGCTGTTTTATTACAGTTGGGAAATACTCCCGTATCAAATGCCTCATTTATAAATTCGACAAGTAGTGGACAAATGTAGTTTATGATGTACTGAAGAAATTTTGTTGAGATATTATCTACTCCAACAGCCGCTTTTGAATTTAAACTAAAAACAACTTCTTTAATTTCCCTTTCATTTGTTGGCCAGAGCTCAAACTTATGACTAACTGTATAATCTATATATTCAAAATCAACTACATTAGGCTCTTTGAAATGTCTAACAATATCTTCTGTGATGCTTATAAAATATTCATTAAAATGTTCAGCTATCTATTGTTCATTTGTTATAAACTCATTTCCAATTTTAATGCCAGCCGCACATTTCAGACTTGGCGTTCTATTAAAAATTACTTCATTGAAATATTTCCAAAGTTCTTTGGGTTTATCAATGTTATCACTTATAAACTGAAAACCTTTTTCTCTTTTGGGTTTTTTTATTTTTGAGACTACTAAAGCGCTCAGTGATTTATGTTTTTCGACCAAAAAAAGATCATTCTTAAACTTATTTTTTAGATTAAAAATTTTTTCACGTTCCTTTATTAAATTTTTTATATCTGTAGTCATCCATGAGGCATCGATACTTTTAGTCTTTTTCCTACGGCTTAGATGTGTATGTGTTGATACAAGTTCCATTAAATTGCTCGAGAGTTCAAGTATACTTCGCGCATTACCTATCTTTAGCCAAAGAGGATCATTGAGAATTGCTTTGTAATCTAAAGTTTTAAACATACTGTTATGCGTTGTTGGCGATAAATCAATCTTAGATACTGTAATAAACAACTGTTTGTGATCCGATAATATTGTGATGCATCTATATTATAGGAAAATGTTAGCAAGTCAGTTAATATGTGATCTATTAAAGTACTCATTCCATTCCTAATTCTAGTTGCTTGTTTTTGCTCGAGCTTGTTTAGAACTATGTGACCATAAGAATTTACCAACTGTACATAATTTGAGACAATATTATCGTGAGAATCTAACAAATTAATATTGAAATCACCAACAATTATATTGTGATGGTACTCTTGCAAGTATATTTCCAGAAAAGGTAAAAATTTTGTAATAGAGTTTCTTGGTGAACGGTATATTGCGATAATATTAATGTTCTTATCAATTAACTTCACTCCCACTACTTGACAAAAATCATCATCAATAGCAAATATTTTTACTGCTTTGATATTTGATCTAACAAAAATTGCCGTACCACCGTAACCCCCTGATCTGTTTGAGTAAAAACCATTAAAATGTTTTAGATTGAAAAAAATATTCTCTGCCTCTGTAATCCAAATTTCAGTAAGTATAATTATATCAAGGTTACCCTGTAAACTTTCGACTACTATCTCTAAATCGTATAATTTATTTCTTATACTTTGTATATTGAAATACAAGATTTGCAAATCTGGCTTACCACATTGAACTATTTGATGATCAGTATCTGACCAGTGATTGATTGAGTGAGAGCACATACCACAAGTTTCAATTTGTTCTTCCATCAACATTTAAAGAAAAAAAAATAGTATTTGGACTGCAATATCCATAAAATTATATAATATTGTATTCCTATAAATTTAAATGAAATTGTTTGTTTACTTTTAAAAAATTCAATGAACTGTAACTGTAGATAGTAGAATACTAATGAAATTATTTGTTTTATTTTAGAGAATTCAAAGCCCTGTAACCGGAGATAGACTACGATTAATGTATCAAAAGAGTATTCAAATACATATAAAAATCTCATAACATAAGAGTTAATGAAAATTAATAAGTAAATAATTTTAATGTACAAATTACTAATCCTAAATAAAGCAATTTTTATATTAAATATAATAGTGATGTAATATGTTCGATTTTCATGCAATTGAATTTGGAGTACATTTATTTGTGGCCAAGAGCTTATTAATGTCATTTTGTGACGAGATTCTAATAACTGGAGCTTTATCTTCTTTCCGAAAATAAATGACTGATTTGTTTATCCAAAGGTACTTATACTGAATAATTTTATTTAAATTGCGAGCCTCGCTATGTAATTTAAGACGGAACAATGTTAAGTGATCTCTGAAGAATATTTGCCTGTCTACTGGTAAATTGAAACCCACCTGACTTAGATGAATCATCTTCCCTTTTTTTTGTTGCTGAGCCTTATACTTTTCCTCTTTATTTTTGAATGTTACTATAATTTTTTTATGAATTTTGTCTGCTGGAACATTATCTTGAACTCGTTGTTTCATGAATTCAACACTATTTACATTCTTGATAGCATCATTGCATCCCAACTTATCAAAAATTCTTTCTAACATCTCTTTTGGATTCAAATTTTCATTTGGTATACCAACAATGATCATATTAGATTCAATATCTTTTTGGTGCAGTTCATCTATACATGCTTCTAATTCATTGATATGCTCATCTTGCATTAGATTTTTTTGTTTTGACTCACGAAGAAGCTGAAGCAATTCTTTGTTATCAGCGACAACTTTTTGGTACTCAGATTTCATTCTATCAAATTCTATGGAAAGAAATTCCTGTGATTTTTTTATGTCTGTCATCATGGCTTTTATTTCAACAAACGCCCCATCTTGTTTTTGTAGTTTGTCGATGATTTCACTGTTTTCATTTGTCGCAAGTTGAGTTGTTTGCTGTTTCGGTTTTGATTTTTGACAAAAATCAGAGCAAAACCAGGCAGCTTCTGATCCTTTTTTAGCTATGTTATGACCAAAAACTCCTTTACAATGCGGATGAAAACACTTTTTACAGCGGCAGCATTCGAATAAAGGTTGTTTATTATTGATTAACTTTCCACATTCGCTTGCCGCGCAATATAGATTGGCCTTAAATTTGGGAAATTGATCCGCGCATTCAAAATAAAAACTGCTCATCTTATAATTAGTTATAGTTTTTATAGCTCTACTGTCTTGAAACACTGATTTTAATAATTTATTATATGTTATTAAGACAATTTTAATATTTATTATTTTGATTATATTTAAATATACGTTTTGACGTTTGATCTAAGCGCTGTCCGCTATTAGTAATAGTGTATGTGTGTAATAGTGTAGTAATAGTGTATAATTTAGAATCATATATTAGAGATTTTTGAGCACTTAAACTCAAGCAATTAAGTTATTTTGAATTTTTTTCAATTCGAAAGGATATTTTTAGGAGGAAAAGAAGAAAAAAAAAGAAAAAAAAATCCAAAAATATCCTTTCGAATTGAAAAAAATTCAAAATAACTTAATTGCTTGAGTTTAAGTGCTCAAAAATCTCTAATATATAATTCTAAATTTTCAATATTCAAATCTAGTGAATTAAAAATTATTAACCAGTTTAATGTACAGAAACATTGTCTTTCGTATAAAGTAAAAATACATTCAAATAACATCTAGAATTTAATTAGTGTTAGTCACAATAAAGTTGTTGGAAATTGTCTTCCAAAATCGTAGATCACAAGTTATTCATTCAATACTAACTTAGTTAGAGTATGACAAAAAACATATGATCGAAGAGTTAATTAGACTAAATACACTAGAATTGGCTAATTGGAATTACAAAAAACAGAAATATCTAATGAGAAAAATTCAAATTAAAATAATGATGAAGTTTCAACTGTGAAATACCATCGCCTCGGTAGGTTGGTTGGATAGCGTGTCTGCCAAAACGGATTCGAACCATTGTCACTGATGAGGATAGTTCGAATCCCAATCCGAAACACGTATAAGAGAAAAATGGAGTTTTCTCTAGGAGAAAAAAATCCAAAAATATCCTTTCGAATTGAAAAAAATTCAAAATAACGAAACTTAAGCTTACAAAATCACAACTTTGGTAATAAAAATTTTACAATATTGTTCAAAAGAGTTTACCTAAAACAATTTCTGACGGCTTGTCCGATACTGTCGAAATGTATCTCATAAACGTCGAATTTGAGATGTGTAAAAAATTCACTCACGCGGACAAGACGATGCAGCCGTATGTAAAAAATGTTATCATTTGTTTGGGAGAAGTATGATGCAGGACCAATCGTTACGATTTGTGTAATTAATTTTAGAATAAAACCTTAATTGTAGAATAAAACCTTACGATTTCTTTCCAATAATGCTATGAAAATCAAAAGCGTATAGATAGCGTTTAAGATTTGGTGAGTCTCCAAATTAACTAGAACTGTATACCTTTATAGACTTCCGTCAACCCTGGGGTTAAAGAATCTATTAATTATTCTTGGCACTTCTGACATCACAAAATCTTTTCAATTATTTAAACAAAATAAAATACAATATTAATTTTCGTTATAAATTTATATTTACAGCACTAACAATGATATTATTTTAAAATCTAAAATCTGATTGATTGGAAAATGCAATACCTATCAATTATATAAATTAATTTATTTGGTTGTGTATTTATTGTGTGTTTGTGATTAGAACATAAAACAAGTAATTTGACTTTGATACTTCCGATATTATATTATGACTAGGGGGTATCCCGCAGGATGCGGCCCCCTTCCTCCCCCCCCGCACGCCAATACACTCTTTGCTTTTTCATCTGGCTTTGATACAATTACTAAGTACTATCTATCATAATCCAACCTTTTCTAATCTATTCTGTATGCACCTGCTGCTTAACTATAATTCTACAAAAAACCATCGTGAAGTGTACATACTATAAATTTTTATACGATCAATCACAAATGGCTGGAAATAATAATATGTATTAAGAAAATAATGAAATAGCAGCTTTTGTTTTTCTTTAGTTTATTTACAGAAAATGAAACTATGCAAAAATAATGATGGAAAACAAACTATCTGCCATATAAATAATTAATTTTCTTATTAATATCGAAATGATATAAAAAAATAAATTTGAACGAAATGGCTGAAAGACTACATTATCGAAAAATTTAAATGCCGTAAATGGAATTTTTATGAATAAAAAGGAATAATTTTTTTTGGAAGGGTTTTTTGTGAACAATTAAGCTTAAGTACATATTGGAAATCACTTGAATTTTGCAATTCGAAATAACTTTTCATTTTTTCTAAAATTCCTTTAGAAAATTTTTTGTGTTTCGTGCCAGGATTCGAAATCACATTCATCAGAGACACATGTTTAAATCCCGCGTGTCTTACACAACTTAGCCAAAACGGCGATGACGAACCATATTTTAATTTTGATGTTCAGATAATTTCTAAATTGAAACTTCATCATTTTTCATATTTACCTAAGTTGAATCTTTAATATATGATTACATTTTGGAAATTGCATTTCTTTGTGAATTTTTGTACTAAATTTCTAAATATTACGATGTATAAATTCATAGGATGAGAGAATATTTCGTCAACACTTAAGTCAACATTCTAATCACATCCTAAGTCACGAGTAAAGTCATTATGGCACGAAACACCAAAAATTTTTCTTAACGAATTTTAGAGAAAATGAAAAGTTATTTCGAATTGCAAAATTCAATTCATTTCAAATAACTCCTCAAATCATTTTTTGACACACTTGACATTATTTTTTTAACAAACTTATGATGCCATAATTCTCAATAATAATAATAAAATTTCATTTCAAACAAATAATTGATTTTATTTTTTCCCCAAAAATTGAGTAAAAAAAAAAATATAAATCTTTCTTTTGACACACTTGACAACATTTTTTTGGCAAACTTATAATGCAATAATCTAGTTTTTGATCTCACATACCCATCCCTACGATAAAAAATTTCTCCAAATTTAATGTTCCTACTCGTAATCACTTAAAATGAACGTTTTTATACCAAAAATATGAAAATTTCCTTGTTTATGACACACTTAATGGTTTTTTCGACACACTTCCGGTACAGTTATCGAACATAGTGTCCTTTTGGACCTGTTCCTTGAGTATACCTATTTTTAGAAAAAAAAATTTTTGAAATCCCTCCAGCGGTTTTCCCTGCAGCGTAGACAATGACGGCCGGACGGCCGGCGGGCCGGCAGACAGACATACATTTTTTTTTGCTTTTTTAGAATCAGTTGGTCCTAAAACGTCGAGAAATGCCAAAAAAAGTGGGGGTAAGAATTTCACTTTTGGCTCATGAATGTAATACTTAGGTCTTTCAGACCGAAGTAATTCAAGTCATATATATTTCATTCATAATAATATTACTTCGGTCTGAAAGACCTAAGTATTACATTCATGAGCTCAAAGTGAAATTCTTACCCCTACTTTTTTAGCATTTCTCGACGTTTTAGGACCTACTGATTCTAAAAAAGCAAAAAAAAAACTAGTAGGGTAGGGTGTGACCATAGCGGCCACGCCAAGAACTTCCCGTTAAGTTAAATAGGTAACATATAGATATTTTCTTAAAACTTTAATAAATTGAAATTCTCTTTCTAAGACTTGCAATTAATCGTCATTTTTTCATCTTTTGGTTACACTGGAAAGAAGATTTTCATTTCACCATATATTTAAAAAAAACTAGCGGTGGAGTCTACTTAAAGCCTACTTTGTCAACGTTGCTAAAATTTTTTTGATTTTTCTCAAACAATATCACAATTTTTAGGGTGCCGTACTTTGAAAAAGTAAAAACGGTACCCTATTGGTGAGACTTCGGTGTCCGTCCGAATTTCTACATAATCGATTTTCTCAAAAACTATAAGTGCTATCAACTTGAAATTTTTTACAGTTATACAATGTATTTGTCCACGCCTACTGACAACAAGAAAATTATGAATAATATTTTTTATCAATATTTAATGGACACTGATAAGGAGATAGTAAAACAAAAGTTTGTTTTAAGGTAACGAGTTTGCTTTAAAAAAATCAAAAAAAATCCAAATATTTCAAAAAAACATTTCAATGAATTATCGACTGCTTAGTTTTTATGTTTTTTCCAAAAAAGTGTGTTTATTTTTTGTCCCTCACCTTAACTTCGAACATTACAAAAGCAAAAAATTGAAAAAAATCAAGGCTGTAGGGATTTAGCGTACAAAAATCCGTTTTTTTGTTTTGGTTGTTATAATTTCAAATGTTCATTGGAGGGGGTTGAGAGTAAAAATTACGAAAACAAAATATTTTTGGTCATGTCAAGTGGGGGGGTATCATATGAAAGGTTATTTTTTTCTTGTCTAAAACAGTTTTTTTCTAATTTTCGAAAGCACAGTAATGAACTTATTTTAGAAAAAGTGACATTTTAGTTTTGTCCCCCCCTCCACTTATCTTCGAACATCACAAAAGAAAAATTTTAAAAAAATTCTCGGTTGTAGGAACTTGGCAAAAAAAAATGAAAAGGTTTTTTTTGGTCGTTATAATTTCAATTGATCTTTGGAGGGGGTTGCGAGTAGAAATTTTGAAAAAAAAAATTTTTTGACTTGAACAAGTGGGGTGTCATATGGAAGGTGATTTTTTTTGTAGTTCAAAATAATTTTTTTGTATTTTTCGAAAACACGGTTTCTGACTTATTTATAAAAATGTGAAAATTTGTTTCTCTCCCACTCTTTATCTTCGAACATTACAGAAGCGAAAAATTGAAAAAATTCACGGTTATAGGCCATGTTGTAAAGATTGAACGAAAACTATAGCGGTTAGCTTATTATTTCAGATGTTCCTTAGAGGGGGTTGAGAGAAGAAATTTCGAACAAGTTGCAAAACTACTATAAACATTACAAAAACCTTATGCTCTAAGTTTCAACAAAATTAAATGTCAAGACTGAGAAGTCTAAAAAAACAGTTGTTCAACGAACCACAGACATCCTCCCCGAATCCTTTGCCAAATTTTGAAAATAGCTGATTCAAAATAGCACATTTTCCATATTCAAATAAAACCGGATGCGTTTGCGGCCCATTTTAATTCAAAAGTTTCATCAAGTTCTCATGCGTTTGCGTAATGAAAATAACGCCTATTTTTCAAATTTTCTTCAAAAAAATCAAAAAGTAAGATAGCAATCGTTTATACAAATTTCATTATAAATGGCTGACATGATGACAAACAAAATGGGAGGTAAATGATCTTGATAGCATTATTTATTCTAGTAATACTTGCAAGAGATGATATTCAGTTTTTTGGGAACCCCTAAAAAATAAATGAACTGATTTTATTAGAAAAGAACTGGAGTGAATTTGGAGTACATTTATTTGTGGCCAAGAGCTTATTAATGTCATTTTGTGACGAGATTCTAATAACTGGAGCTTTATCTTCTTTCCGAAAATAAATGACTGATTTGTTTATCCAAAGGTACTTATACTGAATAATTTTATTTAAATTGCGAGCCTCGCTATGTAATTTAAGACGGAACAATGTTAAGTGATCTCTGAAGAATATTTGCCTGTCTACTGGTAAATTGAAACCCACCTGACTTAGATGAATCATCTTCCCTTTTTTTTGTTGCTGAGCCTTATACTTTTCCTCTTTATTTTTGAATGTTACTATAATTTTTTTATGAATTTTGTCTGCTGGAACATTATCTTGAACTCGTTGTTTCATGAATTCAACACTATTTACATTCTTGATAGCATCATTGCATCCCAACTTATCAAAAATTCTTTCTAACATCTCTTTTGGATTCAAATTTTCATTTGGTATACCAACAATGATCATATTAGATTCAATATCTTTTTGGTGCAGTTCATCTATACATGCTTCTAATTCATTGATATGCTCATCTTGCATTAGATTTTTTTGTTTTGACTCACGAAGAAGCTGAAGCAATTCTTTGTTATCAGCGACAACTTTTTGGTACTCAGATTTCATTCTATCAAATTCTATGGAAAGAAATTCCTGTGATTTTTTTATGTCTGTCATCATGGCTTTTATTTCAACAAACGCCCCATCTTGTTTTTGTAGTTTGTCGATGATTTCACTGTTTTCATTTGTCGCAAGTTGAGTTGTTTGCTGTTTCGGTTTTGATTTTTGACAAAAATCAGAGCAAAACCAGGCAGCTTCTGATCCTTTTTTAGCTATGTTATGACCAAAAACTCCTTTACAATGCGGATGAAAACACTTTTTACAGCGGCAGCATTCGAATAAAGGTTGTTTATTATTGATTAACTTTCCACATTCGCTTGCCGCGCAATATAGATTGGCCTTAAATTTGGGAAATTGATCCGCGCATTCAAAATAAAAACTGCTCATCTTATAATTAGTTATAGTTTTTATAGCTCTACTGTCTTGAAACACTGATTTTAATAATTTATTATATGTTATTAAGACAATTTTAATATTTATTATTTTGATTATATTTAAATATACGTTTTGACGTTTGATCTAAGCGCTGTCCGCTATTAGTAATAGTGTATGTGTGTAATAGTGTAGTAATAGTGTATAATTTAGAATCATATATTAGAGATTTTTGAGCACTTAAACTCAAGCAATTAAGTTATTTTGAATTTTTTTCAATTCGAAAGGATATTTTTAGGAGGAAAAGAAGAAAAAAAAAGAAAAAAAAATCCAAAAATATCCTTTCGAATTGAAAAAAATTCAAAATAACTTAATTGCTTGAGTTTAAGTGCTCAAAAATCTCTAATATATAATTCTAAATTTTCAATATTCAAATCTAGTGAATTAAAAATTATTAACCAGTTTAATGTACAGAAACATTGTCTTTCGTATAAAGTAAAAATACATTCAAATAACATCTAGAATTTAATTAGTGTTAGTCACAATAAAGTTGTTGGAAATTGTCTTCCAAAATCGTAGATCACAAGTTATTCATTCAATACTAACTTAGTTAGAGTATGACAAAAAACATATGATCGAAGAGTTAATTAGACTAAATACACTAGAATTGGCTAATTGGAATTACAAAAAACAGAAATATCTAATGAGAAAAATTCAAATTAAAATAATGATGAAGTTTCAACTGTGAAATACCATCGCCTCGGTAGGTTGGTTGGATAGCGTGTCTGCCAAAACGGATTCGAACCATTGGCACTGATGAGGATAGTTCGAATCCCAATCCGAAACACGTATAAGAGAAAAATGGAGTTTTCTCTAGGAGAAAAAAATCCAAAAATATCCTTTCGAATTGAAAAAAATTCAAAATAACGAAACTTAAGCTTACAAAATCACAACTTTGGTAATAAAAATTTTACAATATTGTTCAAAAGAGTTTACCTAAAACAATTTCTGACGGCTTGTCCGATACTGTCGAAATGTATCTCATAAACGTCGAATTTGAGATGTGTAAAAAATTCACTCACGCGGACAAGACGATGCAGCCGTATGTAAAAAATGTTATCATTTGTTTGGGAGAAGTATGATGCAGGACCAATCGTTACGATTTGTGTAATTAATTTTAGAATAAAACCTTAATTGTAGAATAAAACCTTACGATTTCTTTCCAATAATGCTATGAAAATCAAAAGCGTATAGATAGCGTTTAAGATTTGGTGAGTCTCCAAATTAACTAGAACTGTATACCTTTATAGACTTCCGTCAACCCTGGGGTTAAAGAATCTATTAATTATTCTTGGCACTTCTGACATCACAAAATCTTTTCAATTATTTAAACAAAATAAAATACAATATTAATTTTCGTTATAAATTTATATTTACAGCACTAACAATGATATTATTTTAAAATCTAAAATCTGATTGATTGGAAAATGCAATACCTATCAATTATATAAATTAATTTATTTGGTTGTGTATTTATTGTGTGTTTGTGATTAGAACATAAAACAAGTAATTTGACTTTGATACTTCCGATATTATATTATGACTAGGGGGTATCCCGCAGGATGCGGCCCCCTTCCTCCCCCCCCGCACGCCAATACACTCTTTGCTTTTTCATCTGGCTTTGATACAATTACTAAGTACTATCTATCATAATCCAACCTCTTCTAATCTATTCTGTATGCACCTGCTGCTTAACTATAATTCTACAAAAAACCATCGTGAAGTGTACATACTATAAATTTTTATACGATCAATCACAAATGGCTGGAAATAATAATATGTATTAAGAAAATAATGAAATAGCAGCTTTTGTTTTTCTTTAGTTTATTTACAGAAAATGAAACTATGCAAAAACAATGATGGAAAACAAACTATCTGCCATATAAATAATTAATTTTCTTATTAATATCGAAATGATATAAAAAAATAAATTTGAACGAAATGGCTGAAAGACTACATTATCGAAAAATTTAAATGCCGTAAATGGAATTTTTATGAATAAAAAGGAATAATTTTTTTTGGAAGGGTTTTTTGTGAACAATTAAGTTTAAGTACATATTGGAAATCACTTGAATTTTGCAATTCGAAATAACTTTTCATTTTTTCTAAAATTCCTTTAGAAAATTTTTTGTGTTTCGTGCCAGGATTCGAAATCACATTCATCAGAGACACATGTTTAAATCCCGCGTGTCTTACACAACTTAGCCAAAACGGCGATGACGAACCATATTTTAATTTTGATGTTCAGATAATTTCTAAATTGAAACTTCATCATTTTTCATATTTACCTAAGTTGAATCTTTAATATATGATTACATTTTGGAAATTGCATTTCTTTGTGAATTTTTGTACTAAATTTCTAAATATTACGATGTATAAATTCATAGGATGAGAGAATATTTCGTCAACACTTAAGTCAACATTCTAATCACATCCTAAGTCACGAGTGTAAAGTCATTATGGCACGAAACACCAAAAATTTTTCTTAACGAATTTTAGAGAAAATGAAAAGTTATTTCGAATTGCAAAATTCAATTCATTTCAAATAACTCCTCAAATCATTTTTTGACACACTTGACATTATTTTTTTAACAAACTTATGATGCCATAATTCTCAATAATAATAATAAAATTTCATTTCAAACAAATAATTGATTTTATTTTTTCCCCAAAAATTGAGTAAAAAAAAAAATATAAATCTTTCTTTTGACACACTTGACAACATTTTTTTGGCAAACTTATAATGCAATAATCTAGTTTTTGATCTCACATACCCATCCCTACGATAAAAAATTTCTCCAAATTTAATGTTCCTACTCGTAATCACTTAAAATGAACGTTTTTTATTCCAAAAATATGAAAATTTCCTTGTTTATGACACACTTAATGGTTTTTTCGACACACTTCCGGTACAGTTATCGAACATAGTGTCCTTTTGGACCTGTTCCTTGAGTATACCTATTTTTAGAAAAAAAAATTTTTGAAATCCCTCCAGCGGTTTTCCCTGCAGCGTAGACAATGACGGCCGGACGGCCGGCGGGCCGGCAGACAGACATACATTTTTTTTTGCTTTTTTAGAATCAGTTGGTCCTAAAACGTCGAGAAATGCCAAAAAAAGTGGGGGTAAGAATTTCACTTTTGGCTCATGAATGTAATACTTAGGTCTTTCAGACCGAAGTAATTCAAGTCATATATATTTCATTCATAATAATATTACTTCGGTCTGAAAGACCTAAGTATTACATTCATGAGCTCAAAGTGAAATTCTTACCCCCACTTTTTTAGCATTTCTCGACGTTTTAGGACCTACTGATTCTAAAAAAGCAAAAAAAAAACTAGTAGGGTAGGGTGTGACCATAGCGGCCACGCCAAGAACTTCCCGTTAAGTTAAATAGGTAACATATAGATATTTTCTTAAAACTTTAATAAATTGAAATTCTCTTTCTAAGACTTGCAATTAATCGTCATTTTTTCATCTTTTGGTTACACTGGAAAGAAGATTTTCATTTCACCATATATTTAAAAAAAACTAGCGGTGGAGTCTACTTAAAGCCTACTTTGTCAACGTTGCTAAAATTTTTTTGATTTTTCTCAAACAATATCACAATTTTTAGGGTGCCGTACTTTGAAAAAGTAAAAACGGTACCCTATTGGTGAGACTTCGGTGTCCGTCCGAATTTCTACATAATCGATTTTCTCAAAAACTATAAGTGCTATCAACTTGAAATTTTTTACAGTTATACAATGTATTTGTCCACGCCTACTGACAACAAGAAAATTATGAATAATATTTTTTATCAATATTTAATGGACACTGATAAGGAGATAGTAAAACAAAAGTTTGTTTTAAGGTAACGAGTTTGCTTTAAAAAAATCAAAAAAAATCCAAATATTTCAAAAAAACATTTCAATGAATTATCGACTGCTTAGTTTTTATGTTTTTTCCAAAAAAGTGTGTTTATTTTTTGTCCCTCACCTTAACTTCGAACATTACAAAAGCAAAAAATTGAAAAAAATCAAGGCTGTAGGGATTTAGCGTACAAAAATCCGTTTTTTTGTTTTGGTTGTTATAATTTCAAATGTTCATTGGAGGGGGTTGAGAGTAAAAATTACGAAAACAAAATATTTTTGGTCATGTCAAGTGGGGGGGTATCATATGAAAGGTTATTTTTTTCTTGTCTAAAACAGTTTTTTTCTAATTTTCGAAAGCACAGTAATGAACTTATTTTAGAAAAAGTGACATTTTAGTTTTGTCCCCCCCTCCACTTATCTTCGAACATTACAAAAGAAAAATTTTAAAAAAATTCACGGTTGTAGGAACTTGGCAAAAAAAAATGAAAAGGTTTTTTTTGGTCGTTATAATTTCAATTGATCTTTGGAGGGGGTTGCGAGTAGAAATTTTGAAAAAAAAAAATTTTTGACTTGAACAAGTGGGGTGTCATATGGAAGGTGATTTTTTTTGTAGTTCAAAATAATTTTTTTGTATTTTTCGAAAACACGGTTTCTGACTTATTTATAAAAATGTGAAAATTTGTTTCTCTCCCACTCTTTATCTTCGAACATTACAGAAGCGAAAAATTGAAAAAATTCACGGTTATAGGCCATGTGTAAAGATTGAACGAAAACTATAGCGGTTAGCTTATTATTTCAGATGTTCCTTAGAGGGGGTTGAGAGAAGAAATTTCGAACAAGTTGCAAAACTACTATAAACATTACAAAAACCTTATGCTCTAAGTTTCAACAAAATTAAATGTCAAGACTGAGAAGTCTAAAAAAACAGTTGTTCAACGAACCACAGACATCCTCCCCGAATCCTTTGCCAAATTTTGAAAATAGCTGATTCAAAATAGCACATTTTCCATATTCAAATAAAACCGGATGCGTTTGCGGCCCATTTTAATTCAAAAGTTTCATCAAGTTCTCATGCGTTTGCGTAATGAAAATAACGCCTATTTTTCAAATTTTCTTCAAAAAAATCAAAAAGTAAGATAGCAATCGTTTATACAAATTTCATTATAAATGGCTGACATGATGACAAACAAAATGGGAGGTAAATGATCTTGATAGCATTATTTATTCTAGTAATACTTGCAAGAGATGATATTCAGTTTTTTGGGAACCCCTAAAAAATAAATGAACTGATTTTATTAGAAAAGAACTGGGCTGTAGGTTACGCCAAGATATATCGATTGTGACCATTGAAGTTGAAATCGGATCATCCGTTGTTGAGAGAGCGTTGGACAAATGTTTGTCCACATACGATGATACATACGCACATACCCACACACACATACAATCTGCCAGCTAAAAATAGCCTAAACAGCTTCAGGAGGTCTTGAAATATTATAAAAATTTCGATTTCAAAAATTGACTCAAAAACAATAACTTCTCATATCGGGAAGTTAATAAACAGTTGACCAAGCAATCTACTCTCGAACCTCTGACCTTTTTGTCAAATTTAGAAAATAACTCAGGTTTTTGATATTCAAGTAAACTGATGCGGTTGCAGCTCATTTACATACACAAGTTTCATCCAGATATCATTCGTTTGCATAAAGAAAATAACACGTAGTTTTTCACATTTTGTTAAAAATCTCAAGAACTAAGATAGCAATTGTTTATAAAAATGTCATTATAAATGTCTGACATGATGACAAACAATATGGAAGCTTCATGACCTTGATAGCATTATTTATTAATCTCATGATATTTGCAAGAGATAATTTTTAGTTTTTTGGAAACCACTAAAAAACAAATGATTTAATTTCGCTAGAAAAGGACTGGGCTCTAAGTTACGACAAGATACGTCGATTGCCACCATTTTCGTTCAATCGACCCATCCGTTGTAGAAAAAGCGTTGGGCAAAAATTCTCCACACAGCGATATACACATACATACACACACACACACATACAGACTGCCAGCCAAAAATAGTCTAAACAGCTTCAGGAGGTCATGAAACGTAAAGATATCAAAAAATTCCGATTTCGAAAATCGACCCAAAAACAATAACTTCCCATATCGTGAAGTTAAAAATGTGTGTCTGTCTGCCGGCCGTCCGTCACAAACGACGAAATCTAGAAAACCGCTGAACGGATTTCAAAATTTTTTTTCTAAAAATAGGTTTACTCAATGGGAAGAGCCGAAAGGACGATGTGTTCGATGACTGTACCGGAAGTGTGTCAAAAAAATCGTCCAGTGTGTCAAAACAAGGAAATTTGCATATTTTTTGCTTAAAAAACGTTCATTTTAAGTGATTACGAGTAGGAACATTGAATTTGGAGAAATTTTGATGGTCGGGATTGGTATGTGAGACCAAAATCTAGATTATTGCATTATAAGTTTGTCAAAAAAATGTTGTCAAGTGTGTCAAAAGAAAGATTTTTATTTATATTTTTACACAATTTTTTGGAAAAAAAAATAAAATCAATTGTTTGTTTGAAATGAAGTTTTATTATTATTATTGAGAATTATGGCATTATAAGCTTGTCAAAAAAATGTTGTCAAGTGTGTCAAAAGAAAGATTTTTATTTATTTTTTACCTAATTTTTTGAAAAAAAAAATATAATTTATTGTTTGTTTGAAATGAAGTTTTATTATTATTATAGAGAATTATGGCATTATAAGTTTGTCAAAAAATAATGTCAAGTGTGTCAAAAAATGATTTCATTTATTTTCAGCCAATTTTTTTGAAAAAAAAATGTAGCTGTTCTTATGACGTAAATGTAATTTAAAATGAAATTGGAAATGGAAATTTTTGAATTTATTATAGTTTTTGAAATATTTTTGGAATTTTGAAAAAGTTTGTATATTTGATTTTGTTATAATTTTTGCAATATTTTTAGAATTTTGGAAAAAGTTTGAATTTTTAAGAATTTTTGAAATATTATTGGAATTTAGAAAAAATTTAAATATTTGATTTTATTCTAATTTTTGGAATATTTTTGGAATTTTGAAAAAGTTTGATTTTATTTAATTTTTACAATATTTTTGGAATTTTGATTATAATTTTCCGGCAACGTATTGATGTGTTAGTTTTGTAATAAATTTTTAAACAGAGATAAAAAATACTTGTACTTTAACAAAGAGTTCTGTTTGATATACATCGCTGCCCAAACTAAAAACCATGTCCTTATAAAAGTTTTTTGCCGAAAACTATATCAAAATCCTTAACCCAGACCGAAGTCTTGATATCTCAGAGCTGTGAGATTTCAGCCCCTCCATATTTTTTTGATCATTGTTTCATATTTCTTTGAAAAACAAGTAAATTTTATATGTATGAAAAATGATTTAATTCTAAAATGTTTGTATGCTGTTTTTTCAGTCAAAAATTTTAAGAATGAATTATTGTTTTTATTTATATTACTTCGGTCTGAAAGACCTAAGTATTACATTCATGAGCCAAAAGTGAAATTCTTACCCCCACTTTTTTGGCATTTCTCGACGTTTTAGGACCTACTGATTCTAAAAAAAAGGTAAGTCATTCTGTCGGCCGGCCGGCCGTCTGTCATTACCTACGCTGCAGGGAAAACGGATAGAGGGATTTCAAAATTTTTTTTCTAAAAATAGGTATTCACAAGAGACAGGTCAGAAAGGACGCTGTGTTCGATAACTGTACCGGAAGTGTGTCAAAAAAATCATTATGTGTGTCAAAAATAGCAAATTTTCATATTTTTGGCTTAAAAAACGTTCATTTTAAGTGATTACGAGTAGGAACATTAAATTTGGAGAAATCTTGATTGTCGGGATTGGAATGTGAGATCAAAAACTAGATTATTGCATTAAAGGTTTGTCAAAAAATATTGTCAAGTGTGTCAAAAGAAATATTTTTATTTATTTTTTTACCCAATTTTTTGGAAAAAAATAAAATTGTTTGTTTGAAATGAAATTTTATTATTATTATTGAGAATTATGGCATTATAAGTTTGTCAAAAAATGTTGTCAAGTGTGTCAAAAGAAAGGTTTTTATTTATTTTTACCCAATTTTTTTAGGAAAAAATAAAATTAATAGTTTGTATGACATGATATTTTATTATTATTATAGAGAATTATGGCATTATAAGTTTGTCAAAAAATAATGTCAAGTGTGTCAAAAAACGATTTGATTTATTTTTAGCCAATTTTTTGGAAAAAAAATGTAGCTGTTTTTTTGACGTAAATGTAATTTAAAATTGAAATTGGACATGGAAATTTTTGAATTTGTTATAGTTTTTGAAATATTTTTGGAATTTTGAAAAAGTTTGTATATTTGATTTTGTAATAATTTTTGCAATATTTTTAGAATTTCGGCCAAAGTTTTAATTTTTGATTTTGTAAGAATTTTTGAAATATTTTTAGAATTTTGAAGAATTTTTAATTTTTGATTTTATTATAATTTTTGGAATTTTGAAAAAATTTTCAATTTTTGATATTGTAATAATTTTTGCAATATTTTTAGAATGTTGGAAAAAGTTTGAATTTTTAAGAATTTTTGAAATATTATTGGAATTTAGAAAAAATTTAAATATTTGATTTTATTCTAATTTTTGTAATATTTTTGGCATTTTGAAAAAGTTTGATTTTATTTAATTTAACAATATTTTTGGAACTTTGATTATAATTTTCCGGCAACGTATTGATGTTTCATGTTAGTTTTGTAATAAATTTTTAAACAGAGTTTATCTCTGAATACTTGTACTTTAACAAAGTTATGTTTGATATACATCGCTGCCCCAAACTAAAAACCATGTCCTCATAAAAGTATTTTGCCGAAAACTATATACAAATCCTTAACCCAGACCGAAGTCTTGATATCTCAGAGCTGTGAGATTTCAGCCCCTCCATATTTTAGTCTTTTATTTTTGTAGCCGATGATGAATGTATAACATTCGAAACGCGTCAAATAAATATATATAACTATTAAAAGATTGTTTTGTGGATTTATTTTTACAATAATTTAATAATATAAATTATTGATATAATTGTTTTACAACAACTGCGACACCAAACAAAAATACTTTTTTATTTATTTAATTAATCTTTAAAATAAATAAAAGCTTATTTAAAATATGTCTATAGAAGTTTTATGTTCATTTTCCAACATATGTGCTGCCACGCTAGAATTATCTGGTCTCTTATACTTGAACTCTGCAAGATGCTCTTTTAGGCGTTGTTCGATATTACATTGGGTTAGTCCTATGTAAAATTTTTCGCAATCATTGCAAGATATTTTGTATATGCCAGGTTTATCCATTTTGCTGGTAATAATTTTGGAGCCAAAATGAGACTAATTGTTTCAAATATTTCTAGTCCAACCTACAATCTTTCCAAATGGTTGCTGAAACAATTTTCTACTCTGTATCCACCAACTGGACTTTACGTCAAAAACTCATTTTACTGAAACTCATTTCGCCGAAAGAATTCAAAATATTGAACTAAATCAAGATGAGATTATGGTGTCCTTTGATGTGACATCATTATTCCCATCAGTTCCTGTAGATGTTGTTCTAGAAATGCTTAAAAAATGGCTAAGAGCGTCCAATTTTCCTGCAGAATCAACTTTCAAGTACATCCAGATGACATCTTTTTGTGTAAAACAAACCTATTTCCAGTTGCAGTCATTTTATCAACAAATAGAGGGAATGGCTATGGGAAACGCTCTTTCTCCTTTTTTACCAAATTTGTTTATGTCTCACTTTGAAATGAGCCTGAAAGAAAAGTATAAACAATTTCCTAGAGTGTGGTATCGATATGTGGACGATATATTTGCTATAATCAAGAAGGATGCAGAAGAAACTTTCGACATCTTAAATAAACAATACAGTACAATAAAATTTACTTATGAATTAGAAGTCAATTCAAAACTTTCTTTTCTGGATTTGACATTATCCACAAACAACAACAAAATAGAATTTAAGATCTTCAGAAAGCCAACCTATATAAATCAATACATTTCCAGCGATTCATACCATTGTCTTCAACACAAAGCAAAAGCCTTCAATTCAATGATTCATAGATTGTTTTCTATACTACTTGCCGCAGAAAATCATTCAAAAGAACTAGAACATATCAAAACAATAGCACGGCAAAACGGTTACCACAAAAATTTCATCAACCAAATAAACAACAAAAAACGTTCTAAGGCCCGATTTAAAAGGTAGTTATCCTCGTGACTAACACCTACTACGGAAGAAAAATTAATAAGAGTAGCATTACCTTACAACCACATCCTAAACAACCTACTTAAGAAGTCCAAAATCAGTCTAATAAACAATAGTCAACATAAGCTAAAAAACTTAATCTCAGGCTCCAAAACTATTACCAGCAAAATGGATAAACCTGGCATATACAAAATATTTTGCAATGATTGCGAAAAATTTTACATTTTACATACTAACCCAACGTAAAATCGAACAACGCCGAAAAGAGCATCTTGCAGAGTTCAAGTATAAGAGACCAGATAATTCTAGCGTGGCAGCACATATGTTGGAAAATGAACATAAAACTTCTGTACAAATCTAGAGTTCATTAAACAAGTTAATAACCCAAATCACCTGGAAGCATTTGATTAGAAAGTTCGATTACCTGCAGCGATTCGAGCTTTTATATCTGTAAGTATGCTGTTGTTTGAGTCAAGCATTGATCCCAAATATTTAAAAGATTCAACTCCCTCAATTCGTTCATCGCCGCACATCAAATCTTTCTTCTCAGCCTCCCTTGAAACATTCATATGTTTGGTTTTATTGTAGTTAATTTGCAGACCAATTTTTCTAGCACCACTCTCAAGCGACTTGAAAGTCTCACTCATAACAGCTTCACTTCGGCCGAGGATGACAACATCATCAGCGTAAGCAATCATCTGTACTGAGTTTATTGACAAGATATTGTTATTAGTCGGTAGTTTCTTTTGACGGCACACATATTCCAAGGCTAAATTAAAAAGTATAGGAGAGATAGCATCACCTTGTCTTAACACGGAGTCGACTTTAAAAAACTTTGATATTTCGTTCTCTACTCCTACACAGTATTGAGAGTTCTGTACTGTCATTTTGCATAGTGATACCAGTTTACCAGGAATTCCCATTGACACCAGAGCAGACCATAGAGTCTCTCGTTCGAGAGAGTCGTAGGCCTGCCTGAAATCAATGAAAAGTTGGAGTTACAGCTTAGAACTTTTAAATTAAAATGTATAAGTTTAACAATTGTACTGTGAACCAAAAACATTTATATTGTAATTAATAGATTTTAAGTTTAATCCACTTCACACGCATTAAATATTAATATAATTTAAGTTTTTCCATAATCGTAATTTTAAGTTGGTTGAATTCCTACAAATCCGTATCGAAATTGGCATCGGGTATTTGAAATGTGCATTTGAAATAATTTTATTTTGAGCCAGATAAGAATATGAGCGTGTGACAGATAATCCTCGTTTTTGTCATTCCCCCGAGTACATCCAACAGCAAACAGACTCAAACACTTCTTGATTTACCAAGAAACTCATTAGCGATTGTAGCTTTTGTCTTAATAACCGTGCTGTGATGTCATAACTATCCAATGGCGATTGCACAGGAACTAAATCTTGTTGTATATCGTCCCAAGCTGGATTGCATGTAAAGGAAATGGATAAGTATGTTCCCCGTAGTAACGGACAAACGCCATAATAAACACTAAAATCAATTATAAATAAAAAAAACACTACAATCAATATACGGTGACCATACAAAACTATAATCGATTAAATTAAGTCTGCAAGCGATACTCAACCATAATATGAAATGAATAGAGATCGATACAGTTGAGGGACACATGTACTTGTTGACAGTCTCCTTTCCTATACGGAATATATATGGCTAAAAAAACTATCTAAAAACCTTCCTGTATTTGAATGCAACATTGTGTTCAAATTTCAAAAGAATCGATCAAGTACTTTCGGCGATTACCTATTTTGAACAAATGATATCTCAAAAACAAAAGCTAACCTAAAATATAAAATATGGAGGGGCTGAAATCTCATAACTCTGAGATATCAAGACTTTAATATTGGTTAAGGATTTTGATATAGTTTTCGGCAAAAAACTTTTATGACGACATTGTTTTTAGTTTTTGGCAGCGGTGTATATCAAACATAACTTTTTGTTAAAGTACATGTATTTTTTACTTCACCACAATTTTAAACTGTGTGAAGTAATGCAATCTATCGTGAAAAAAAAAAATCTTACATACCCCAAATTTTGTTTTTCTTTTGTTTTGGACCATCCTCTATCCAAATAGCCAATAAAAATTTTGGTGTACGTCTGTGTGTGGGTGGGTGGGTGGGTGGGTGGGTGAGTTTTCTGCATAGGATCTTGATGAAACTTTGGCAAATGATACAGGTTCACTTGAAAATAGAAGATCTGGATTCATTTTAAATTTGGACAAAATGGCGGGGGGTCTCCCGAACACCTCTAAGTTTAAATCTTGAATAACTTCTGATCTCGAGCTATGATCTTATTGAAACTTAGTATATAAGGTTTTAATACTGTTTCCAATATTTCTGCATACCAACTTCCGGTTTGTCACTTCCGGTTAAAAAGTTTTTTTTTCAGGTGTTTATCCCTACTGTAGCCTACAATTACCGATCGATTTTCATGAAACGTTGCGAAAAGCTTTTAAATAACATGATAAAGATTATATCAGCTTTTGGAGCACATTGGATAAAGGGTTGGGGGGTCCACCATACAACAGGTGGTTTTTTCCACAAAGTTTTTATGTTTGTTGGGAGCATAAAACATTCATTCGTGAATGAATTTTGATGACACTTTGGAAAAAGATGCAAACATGTATGACAAAGAACTGATTAGTTTTTGAGCGATAGTGAACAAAGTGGTAGGGGGTCCCTGGAGCACCTGTTTTTTTGAAAGCTCTATAACTTCTGTACCTGATAAGCGAATTGGATGAAACTTGGTACATGAGTATGTAGTACGGTTTAAAATAGTTCTGCATCCCAACTTCCGGTTTTTCACTTCCGGTAAAAAAAATTTTTTTGTACTTTTTTGAAGTTTTTTCAGTGTCTTTATGCACGCTACAGCCTACAATAATGAAGTGATTATGATGAAACTTATGGAATAGGGTTCCAATTAGTGTGAAAAGATAATTATCATGTTTTGGGACACATTGATCAAAGTGGTGGGGGGTCTACCATACAAATGCTGAGTTTTCACACTTTGTTTTTTAAGTTTGTTGGGAGCATACAGACTTCATTCATTATTCAATTTTATTGACACTTTGGCAAATGATGGAGACTTAAGTAACAAAGAACTGATTAGTTTTTGGATAATATTGGAATAAGTGGTGGGGGTCCTCCCGAACACCTGTTTAATGTGTTACACTTTTTTCAATGTTTGTTGGGAGCACACAGCATTCGTTCGTGAACGAATTTTGATGACACTTTGGAAAAAGATGCAAACATGTATGGCAAAGAACTGATTAGTTTTTGAGCGATAGTGAACAAAGTGGTGGGGGGTCCCTGGAGCACCTGTTTTTTTGAAAGCTCTATAACTTCTGTACGTGATAAGCGAATTGGATGAAACTTGGTACATGAGTATGTAGTACGGTTTAAAATAGTTCTGCATCCCAACTTCCGGTTTTTCACTTCCGGTAAAAAAAATTTTTTTGTACTTTTTTGAAGTTTTTTCAGTGTCTTTATGCACACTACAGCCAACAATAATGAAGTGATTATGATGAAACTTATGGAATAGGGTTCCAATTAGTGTGAAAAGATAATTATTATGTTTTAGGACACATTGATCAAAGTGGTGGGGGGTCTACCATACAAATGCTGACTTTTCACATTTTGTTTTTTAAGTTTGTTGGGAGCATACAGACTTCATTCATTATTCAATTTTAATGACACTTTGGCAAATGATGGAGACTTAAGTAACAAAGAACTGATTAGTTTTTGGATAATATTGGAATAAGTGGTGGGGGTCCTCCTGAACACCTGTTTAATGTGTCACACTTTTTTCAATGTTTGTTGGGAGCACACAGCATTCGTTCGTTATCGAATTTTGATGACACTTTGGAAAAAGATGCAAACATGTATGGCAAAGAACTGATTAGTTTTTGAGCGATAGTGAACAAAGTGGTGGGGGGTCCCTGGAGCACCTGTTTTTTTGAAAGCTCTATAACTTCTGTACGTGATAAGCGAATTGGATGAAACTTGGTACATGAGTATGTAGTACGGTTTAAAATAGTTCTGCATCCCAACTTCCGGTTTTTCACTTCCGGTAAAAAAAATGTTTTTGTACTTTTTTGAAGTTTTTTCAGTGTCTTTATGCACACTACAGCCTACAATAATGAAGTGATTATGATGAAACTTATGGAATAGGGTTTCAATTAGTGTGAAAAGATAATTATTATGTTTTAGGACACATTGATCAAAGTGGTGGGGGGTCTACCATACAAATGCTGACTTTTCACACTTTGTTTTTTAAGTTTGTTGGGAGCATACAGACTTCATTCATTATTCAATTTTAATGACACTTTGGCAAATGATGGAGACTTAAGTAACAAATAACTGATTAGTTTTTGGATAATATTGGAATAAGTGGTGGGGGTCCTCCCGAACACCTGTTTAATGTGTCACACTTTTTTCAATGTTTGTTGGGAGCACACAGCATTCGTTCGTGAACGAATTTTGATGACACTTTGGAAAAAGATGCAAACATGTATGACAAAGAACTGATTAGTTCTTGAGCGAAAGTGAACAAAGTGGTGGGGGGTCCCTGGAGCACCTGTTTTTTTTGAAAGCTCAATAACATCTGTACCTGATAATCGAATTGGATGAAACTTTGTACATAAGCATTTAGTATGATTTCCAAAAATTCTGCATCCCAACTTCCGGTTTTTTGCTTCCGGTAAAAAAAAATTTTTTTTACTTGTTGGCAGTTTTTTCAGTATCTTTATGCACACTACAGCCTACAATAATGAAGTGATTATGATAAAACTTATGGAAAAATTTCGATTAGTGTAAGAAGATAATTATCATCTTTTGGGACACATTGATCAAAGTGGCGGGGGATCTACCATACAACTGCTGACTTTTTACACTTGGTTTTTAAAGTTTGTTGGGAGCATACAGATTTCATTCATTATTCAATTTTAATGGCACTTTGAAAAAAGATAAAGACTTTATTGACAAAGAATTGACTAGTTTTTGGACAATATTGGGATAAGTGGTGGGGTCCTCCCGAACACCTGTTTATTGTTTCAATGTTTGTTGGAAACATACAACATTCGTTCGTTAAGTAATTTTGATTACACTTTGCAAAAAGATGCAAATATGTATGGCAAGGAACTGATTAGTTTTTTTAGCGATAGTGAACAAAGTGGTGGGGGGTCCTCCAAGCACCTGTTATTTTGGAAGCTCAATAACTTCTGTACCTAATAATCGAGTTGGATGAAATTTGGTACATACCCATTTAGTAAAGTTTACAACAGTTCTGCATCCTAACTTCCGCTTTGTCACTTCCGATAAAATTTTTTTTACTTTTTTTCGTACAACAGAATTTATGTTTGTTGGAATACTACTGCCTGCTTTAATATTTTTATTATTAGAACTACAAAGTCCATAATATTGGTTAGCTTTTAATTAAAGTATTTTATGGATATTAGCTCATTATATATCCAGAACACTATGTTTCCAGAGCTGTGGTGAAGTCAGCCTATGCATCAGCGTCGCAATATTTTTATCTGTGCTTAGAAATTTATTACAAAACTAACACGAAACAAAAATATTCTCTCTCTCTGGCGTTTACATCCCATGGAGGGATTTTGTCGTCTGTGCCACCAGCTTCCAATCATCTCGTTCCATGACCAATTGACCCCAGTTTCGACATCCTATATCACGAAGGTCTTGGATGATGTCATCGCGCCAGCGTTGTCTAGGTCTTCCTCTTCGACGAACACCAGCTGGTTGTTGTTGGGACGCGTTTTTTTTTTCATTCTATCCAATAGAGCCCTTTCTACATGACCAAACCATCTAATCCGGTTGGATTTAATGAATCCGACTTAGAGATGTTAAAATACGGTATTTTATTTTTTTTGTATAATACAGCATATTATACATTGTATAATACAAAATAAAATACCGTATATTCTGTACAAAAGTGCAATAGCCGACATACAGTGTTAGTGATATAACAACAAAAATTACTTCCATCACCATTTTCAATCACAACTAATTCATTTCCTTCTAAATAACTGCCCCGACATTTGAATTTCTTATCGTTATCTTTATTTATATTTCTTAAACCAATGCTAAGAAGATCTATTTATTCATGTGATTCTGCTTGGTTTCAATATTAATCACTTTCATTCGCGCCGAGTTATTGTATTTATGTTTTTATTTAAATTGAAAACTTAATCATTTCCCATCGGTAAACTGTTGAAGATTTAAATTATGATTTTTCACATAAACAAGATTACGCCTCTTTGACTTGTAAGACAAATACTTCTTGCAGTATGAGTTAGGCTGCAGATTGAAAAAGATTTTTCTGTTACAGTGGAATATGCGAAACGATGCAACATTCCGAAGAGCCACAAACTCTTTGCCACTAAGTTAAACAATCAATATAGCTGCCATTGGTTTCAAAATGTGAGTTTTGAGATTTGGGTGTTTTAGTTAATCAATTTGAATGTATAGAAAGAGGACTACTCAAAGATGTAAAATTGAATGACAGTCCATAGCTCATAATGAGTGGAACGGAATGAGTTCACGGCTCATAATTTTGATTTGTAGCATAAAAAAAATTCCTTATAACGGTGAACAGTAATGAAGCAGCATTCGATGTTTGAAATTTATGTTCTGTTGATATTACAACAATTTTGTTGCCATAGAAATTTGCGAATCACTAACAATGCTTTTCTACTGTTAGTAACAAGGGGCAATAACTCATTAATTTCTTCTGTGTCGTTCATATATTCAAGAACCAGTAGTATATATTTTGGCAGTTATAAATTCTTCAAGTAATTCACGCGAAATCTCAATAAAATTGCAGATTACTGATTCGCGCGCCACCACAATAGAAAAAAATTTTATAATAAAATACCTTGTATTTTACTTCGTTTTGGACAATACGGTATTTTACGTATAATACCGCGTATTATACAATAGTATTAAACACTTTTACATCACTAATCCGACTACATCGCAGCCTCCAAGACTTTTTTCAAAAATTCTGAAAATATTGCAAAATTTATAACAGAATCTTTTCTGCATAGGATCTTGATGAAACTTTGGCAAATGATACAGGTTCACTTGAAAATGGAAGGTCTGGATTCATTTCAAATTTGGACAAAATGGCGGGGGGTCTCCCGAACACCTCTAAGTTTAAATCTTGAATAACTTCTGATCTCGAGCTATGATCTTATTGAAACTTAGTATATAAGGTTTTAATACTGTTTCCAATATTTCTGCATACCAACTTCCGGTTTGTCACTTCCGGTTAAAAAGTTTTTTTTTTAGGTGTTTATCCCTACTGTAGCCTACAATTACCGATCGATTTTCATGAAACGTTGCGAAAAGCTTTTAAATATCATGAGAAAGATTTTATCAGCTTTTGGAGCACATTGGATAAAGGGTTGGGGGGTCCACCATACAACAGGTGGTTTTTTCCACAAAGTTTTTGTTTGTTGGGAGCATAAAACATTCATTCGTGAATGAATTTTGATGACACTTTGGAAAAAGATGCAAACATGTATGACAAAGAACTGATTAGTTTTTGAGCGATAGTGAACAAAGTGGTGGGGGGTCCCTGGAGCACCTGTTTTTTTGAAAGCTCTATAACTTCTGTACCTGATAAGCGAATTGGATGAAACTTGGTACATGAGTATGTAGTACGGTTTAAAATAGTTCTGCATCCCAACTTCCGGTTTTTCACTTCCGGTAAAAAAATTTTTTTGTACTTTTTTGAAGTTTTTTCAGTGTCTTTATGCACACTACAGCCTACAATAATGAAGTGATTATGATGAAACTTATGGAATAGGGTTCCAATTAGTGTGAAAAGATAATTATTATGTTTTGGGACACATTGATCAAAGTGGTGGGGGGTCTACCATACAAATGCTGACTTTTCACACTTTGTTTTTTAAGTTTGTTGGGAGCATACAGACTTCATTCATTATTCAATTTTAATGACACTTTGGCAAATGATGGAGACTTAAGTAACAAAGAACTGATTAGTTTTTGGATAATATTGGAATAAGTGGTGGGGGTCCTCCCGAACACCTGTTTAGTGTGTCACACTTTTTTCAATATTTGTTGGGAGCACACAGCATTCGTTCGTGAACGAATTTTGATGACACTTTGGAAAAAGATGCAAACATGTATGGCAAAGAACTGATAAGTTTTTGAGCGATAGGGAACAAAGTGGTGGGGGGTCCCTGGAGCACCTGTTTTTTTGAAAGCTCTATAACTTCTGTACGTGATAAGCGAATTGGATGAAACTTGGTACATGAGTATGTAGTACGGTTTAAAATAGTTCTGCATCCCAACTTCCGGTTTTTCACTTCCGGTAAAAAAAATTTTTTTGTACTTTTTTGAAGTTTTTTCAGTGTCCTTATGCACACTACAGCCTACAATAATGAAATGATTATGATGAAACTTATGGAATAGGGTTCCAATTAGTGTGAAAAGATAATTATTATGTTTTAGGACACATTGATCAAAGTGGTGGGGGGTCTACCATACAAATGCTGACTTTTCACATTTTGTTTTTTAAGTTTGTTGGGAGCATACAGACTTCATTCATTATTCAATTTTAATGACACTTTGGCAAATGATGGAGACTTAAGTATCAAAGAACTGATTAGTTTTTGGATAATATTGGAATAAGTGGTGGGGGTCCTCCCGAACACCTGTTTAATGTGTCACACTTTTTTCAATGTTTGTTGAGAGCACACAGCATTCGTTCGTTATCGAATTTTGATGACACTTTGGAAAAAGATGCAAACATGTATGGCAAAGAACTGATTAGTTTTTGAGCGATAGTGAACAAAGTGGTGGGGGGTCCCTGGAGCAACTGTTTTTTTGAAAGCTCTATAACTTCTGTACGTGATAAGCGAATTGGATGAAACTTGGTACATGAGTATGTAGTACGGTTTAAAATAGTTCTGCATCCCAACTTCCGGTTTTTCACTTCCGGTAAAAAAAATTTTTTTGTACTTTTTTGAAGTTTTTTCAGTGTCTTTATGCACACTACAGCCTACAATAATGAAGTGATTATGATGAAACTTATGGAATAGGGTTCCAATTAGTGTGAAAAGATAATTATTATGTTTTAGGACACATTGATCAAAGTGGTGGGGGGTCTACCATACAAATGCTGACTTTTCACACTTTGATTTTTAAGTTTGTTGGGAGCATACAGACTTCATTCATTATTCAATTTTAATGACACTTTGGCAAATGATGGAGACTTAAGTAACAAAGAACTGATTAGTTTTTGGATAATATTGGAATAAGTGGTGGGGGTCCTCCCGAACACCTGTTTAATGTGTCACACTTTTTTCAATGTTTGTTGGGAGCACACAGCATTCGTTCGTGAACGAATTTTGATGACACTTTGGAAAAAGATGCAAACATGTATGGCAAAGGACTGATTAGTTTTTGAGCGAAAGTGAACAAAGTGGTGGGGGGTCCCTGGAGCACCTGTTTTTTTGAAAGCTCAATAACATCTGTACCTGATAATCGAATTGGATGAAACTTTGTACATAAGCATTTAGTATGATTTCCAAAAATTCTGCATCCCAACTTCCGGTTTTTTGCTTCCGGTAAAAAAAAATTTTTTTTACTTGTTGGCAGTTTTTTCAGTATCTTTATGCACACTACAGCCTACAATAATGAAGTGATTATGATAAAACTTATGGAAAAATTTCGATTAGTGTAAGAAGATAATTATCATCTTTTGGGACACATTGATCAAAGTGGCGGGGGATCTACCATACAACTGCTGAATTTTACACTTGGTTTTTAAAGTTTGTTGGGAGCATACAGATTTCATTCATTATTCAATTTTAATGGCACTTTGAAAAAAGATAAAGACTTTATTGACAAAGAATTGACTAGTTTTTGGACAATATTGGGATAAATGGTGGGGTCCTCCCGAACACCTGTTTATTGTTTCAATGTTTGTTGGAAACATACAACATTCGTTCGTTAAGTAATTTTGATTACACTTTGCAAAAAGATGCAAATATGTATGGCAAGGAACTGATTAGTTTTTTTAGCGATAGTGAACAAAGTGGTGGGGGGTCCTCCAAGCACCTGTTATTTTGGAAGCTCAATAACTTCTGTACCTAATAATCGAGTTGGATGAAATTTGGTACATACCCATTTAGTAAAGTTTACAACAGTTCTGCATCCTAACTTCCGCTTTGTCACTTCCGATAAAATTTTTTTTACTTTTTTTCGTACAACAGAATTTATGTTTGTTGGAATACTACTGCCTGCTTTAATATTTTTATGATTAGAACTACGAAGTCCATAATATTGGTTAGCTTTTAATTAAAGTATTTTATGGATATTAGCTCATTATATATCCAGAACACTATGTTTCCAGAGCTGTGGTGAAGTCAGCCTATGCATCAGCGTCGCAATATTTTTATAGGTATTGACACGAAGTGGGAGAGTGTCGTACAAAAAATTTAAATTTTTTTTTAAGGTCCAGAACAAAACCTTTCAACTTTAAGTGGCCGGAGACACGCCTTAGAGTTAAACGATTGATTTCAAATTTTGCAAATAATTTTTTTATGGATATTGACACGAAATGGGAGGGTGCCACAAACTATACAATGCAAAAAATAATTCTAAAGTAACCTAAGAGCCACCGTAAATTCTTTATACATAAATAAATAATTAAAAATAAAAAAAAAATTTTATAATTAGCTCCTAAAGTAATGTTTTCCGCGCCCTATATATAAATATATTATTGTTCAGTATAAAAAGCAGTACAACATACTTACATACACTATTTTCAAGGTCATCGGAAGTGACGGAATAATTCTATATAATTACCAAATTCTGAACAGGCTGCTTTGATAAAAAAAATTTATTCATACAAATTTAAATATTTTTTTTTTGAAGTAATCATGACGATTAAAATTCATATTTATAAAAATTTTGGGGTATTAATTTCACATTTATAAAAAATTTAAACGTTTGCCGAAAAAATAGTGTATTTAATTCGGAGCTAAAGTGACTTTTTGTGTATCATCTATAATTGTCAAACTATAGACTCAACACAAAAAGTATCACTTTAGCTCTTAATTAAATAATGTAGGTACTATTACAGAAAAATAAAAAAAATATAATAGTACATTATGATGCTAGGACGTAAAGCTAAAGATTTTGGTCGGATGTGGAGTTTGCAAATCGAGGCGCTAGCCGAAATTTGCTTATTCTAATTTAAAATTATAAATTTGCATAAATTTTAAAATAAAAAATGTGGAACAAGTAACCTTTGACAAAATGTTTGTTATTTTTTCCAAATTATCGTATAACCATGACAACAAATGATAACAACTATTTTAATTGGATAATGAAATTTTGAATTTAAGGGTTGCTTTGATAAAAAATTCTATTTTTCATAGAATTTAAACAAATACAAATGCTTTTTACTTTTTCGGACGTAACTATGACAACAAAATAAATAGTTAAAAAGTGACACTTTAAGGCCGCAAATCGAATAAAAATACAATTATAGATACTATCAAAACCTTCTATATGCTTCAAACCCAATTCATTGACGCCATATTAAAAAAACAATGAACATTGCCAAATGAAAAAAATTGGATTAGTGTTTTTGCTTAAATTTTTTGAATTTTTTTTATATGGAGTTTTATTTTACTAAATGGCGTTATTGGCGTTAAGGCGTTCAAAATGGCGCTACAGGTTCACCATTTTTTCTATGCTAAAAAATGAACCAGGCTTGTATATCGGGGATTTGATATTACAGATAATTAAAAATACACTAGTTCAAGAATTTAAATACTATTTATGTTTAATTAATGAGTTTAATCAAATATTAAATTTATTAATTTAATAAAAAATTTTTATTTTCAAACAACTTTATTTAAAAAATATAAAAATCAGACCGGTTTCAAAAAATAAAATTGAGTATTTGTATGACATGAAATTGGACATGGAAATTTTTGATTTTGTTATTATTTGAATATTTGAAATATTTTTAGAATTTTGAAAAAAGTTTGTATTATTGATTTTGTTATAATTTTTGCGATATTTTTAAAGTTTTTGAAAAAGGTTTTTGAATTTCGAATTTTTGAAATATATTTCGAATTTTAGAAAATTTTCAATTTTTGATTTTGTAATAATTTTTGTAATATTTTTAGAGTTTTGGAAAAAGGTTTGAATTTTTGAATTTGTGAATTTTGAATTTTTGGAAAATTTTTAGATTTTTAATAATTTAGTTGGTATGCCATCAGATTTCATTTGAACAGGTTAGTGAGAATGGAGACTATGCGCATTTGATATAATGGGAATTATGTAATCAGCTAGTTCATAATTTATATCCCAAGTTATATTATTTGAGACATTTATAAAGAATTTGTTAAACGCATTTGCTACATTTTGTTGATCACTATCGATGATCCCATTAATTTTTAAAGATATTGCTGCAGAATTTTCGCAATCGTTCATAGGAGGATTATATAATACCTCTTTGATCCAATTTCAAAACAGTTTTACCATTCAATACTAACAGCTAACAAGTAAACCTATGTGTTTTAAATCTTAGTGACACTGTTTTTGTATCACTTTTAAACTAACTTCAATGTAACTTAACATTCATGAATTATGTCAGGACACAGTTAAAAATCTTATTTTATCAGTTTCTTACCTGCTCATTACATATTAAGTTGATGCACAAATTATGAGCTTCTAATTACACACACTTTCTACCAAACTAATAATTGTATATACGCTGTCAACTGTTATATGGTAAAAATTTCAACAACTAAGTATTTATTAATTGCTTATCCGATATCAACTCTATAATTCTATTTCTGCAACATCTGTTTTTCAAACGTTTTAGCTGATTTTATTGATTAATTTATTCAAATTATAAAGTTTGTTAAAGTTTTTGATTGAAATTAGTTTGAATTGTTGTATCACGAAAATTCAAGCGACCTTGGTAGCGCGACTAAAAAAAGCAATAATTGCAAACTGTGTTTTAGATAAATGTATGATTAAATCTTTCAGGTTTTCAGTCAACGCGTCTGATTTTAAATTACAAGACAAATTTTAATCTTTATATTTTTATAACTCAAAATTGATGAAATTATTTGAAAACCTGGTAACCTACCTACTAAAGTTGATATGATATCAGATCAAAAATGCAAATTAATAAACAATTATTTTTGAGTTTAAATACAAGAGTTTTAGTTTTTAAGAAAAAACTTTCTAAAACTTATTCCTGAGCAATCAATATAGTAGCATTTTAGTTATTCACTCCAAAATATTCCGCAAACGGATGTAATACTTATACTATAGGTACAATTAGTAGTGTTTGCGTTTAGTAGCATAAAAATATCAGGTAAGCAAGCAGTCTATTTAAAATTGAAGCATTAGCAATGTATAAGCAATGTATATACATAGGGAGTTGAATTCGTATTATTTAGTTAATGTTGAAAATAATATTTTTCTCCAATCGGACCAAAAATGAAAATTTTAAATTTTACAAAAAATATGTTTCTCGTGTATTGATTGGACTGTCATGGTTACAGTCCCAAAAAGAGGTATTTTTTTGTACTGTACAAAAATAGTGCATTTTGCTACAAGAGATGGAAACGTTGCTTTTTCGACAGTGAAAAGTTATTCACGAGACGCATTGCGTCGAGTGCGGCAATTTTGCGAACGTTAAATGTTTTTATCTCGCGTAGGAAATACAAAGAAAAATCGACGATTATACGTTTTTATACTTTTTGAATATAATAATTTTTTTTTTAAGTGAAAACTTCTTTAGGTGCACCACACACAGATTTGTCCGTAGGTAGTAAGTTAGTCTGATCCGTCATGCTTTAAAGTGAAATGCTAAAAATAATAATAAATAATAATCTATCTATCATTTCTTAACGTTTCAAATTGCGTTGTGGATGTCGTGCTCGACTGATGCACATCAGTAGGTAGGTAGGTAGGTAGGAGGTAGGTAGTGAGTTCAATCGCTGGTGTAGTACATATTTTTTTGTTTTTTTTTTTTAATTTTTATTAAATACCATTAAAATTATTTTTTTTTTATTTATGAATTCATAAAAATAATAAAAATTTCTTAATACGAATTTTAAAAAATTGATCTGTAACGCAGTTTTTTAAAGTTATACTGCTACTGTCTTATGCAATTTGCATTCGAGTCATCATGGCAAATAAATATTGAATATATATAAAATTGAAAGTATGTTTATCCTGTTTACGGCTGTTTATCCTTTATGCATTAATACATTAATCATCATGAAAATTTATGAAGTTGTTGTGTACGCTTAATTTTTGCTTTTTATTTAACTATCGTCTTAAACGGTAGTTTGCTTTGATCAATGTTTTTTTTATTGAACATAATCTTTATGAAATTAAAAATAAGGTAAGAAAGATAGTATAACCTGAAACAATTACATTTGTATATCAAAATTATATGTACATATTGGAATTTTATCATCTTCACTAAATATGTTGTCGGTTTGCAATTGTATGTAATACATGTTTCTAAAATTAAGTGAAGCAATTATTAAGTGACTTAATACTTGTAACTTGATACTTGATAACATCGATTATATCGATTTAAAGCTCACAATTACGAGACGGAAATCGCATAAACTCTACACAAAAAAGCATACCTTATGTATGATTAAACATGGATGGCAATCATGATGAATAAAATAATTAAAAATGGTGGCACTTAGCAGATAGTGATTTGCAAACGGCAATAATGCGCATTAATAAAAATGAATTTGCTTAGCTTTCCGCAGGAAGATTTGTAAAATTTAAACTTGTTGATCTATGGGTGTGACAACCACGCGTACTTAAGTCCCTGCTATTGGCATATGAGTGCTATTTTGACAATTATTTGGTTTACATAGTGAGGTTAGTGTGTGAAGTTAGCGGTTTAGCGTTCTGACTTGTTTCTCATTTATTCTACTAATACGATCCAAATACTACTAATACGATATCAATTGATTGCGATTGCCAATGAAGTTTTCACTTCTGCCGTGCGGTCTTAAGCACACTCTGTGTTTTTTATTATTATTTTTTTTTATTTTATAATCATTTCTTTTTTATTTTTTTTTTAATTTTTTTTTGATATTTTTTTTTTTTGATAATATTTTTTTTTATTTTTTATGTGTATCTTGTGACAGTGTGTGTGTGTGTGAGCGAATGCTCAAAGAAGTATAACTTCCACCGTCTGGTCCGACGCAGACCCAACTTTTATTATTATTTTAGGAAGAAACTAAAAAAATTCAAAGATGAACTCAGTTTAACAAACGAACAAAAGTTATATTTTCATTATTTAATATTTACCAAGGTGCTAAAATACTAATTATTATTAAGTGTGGGGAATAATTATTAGTAACCATAGCTGAGAAAAATGACTTTTTTATTCGCCTACATATTAAAGTGCTACTTTATTACTGTGATTTGCGGCCTTCAAGTGTCACTTTTTAACCACATATTTTGTTGTCATAATTACGTCAAAAAAAATAATAAACATTTGTATTTGTTTAAATTCTATAAAAAATAGAAATTTTAGTTATACAATAATTTGGAAAAAATAACAAATATTTTGTCAAAGGTTACTTGTTCAACATATTTTTATTTCAAAATTTATGCAAATTTATAATTTTGATTTAGAATAAACAATTTTTTTTTAAATATTTTGCTTGTGGCGAATAAAAAATAGTATATGATGCACGGACGTAAGCTATTTTGGACTTAATGTGGGTGCAAATCTCAGCTAGCGCCTCTATTTGCAAACTCCACATCCGTCCAAAATCTTTAGCATTACGTCCTTACATCATAATGTACTATTTTCTTGGGTTTTTGAGTAAATAATCGAAATTTCTCATGCAAGTAGTAAAAAACAATATTTATTAGAAATTATCAAATTAGAGATCGACAACATAACATTCCAAATTCATATTCTATTTTTTAATGGTTGCTTCGTTTTGAAAACTTTGTAGAATTATTTGGGAATATCATAGCAACTACAATTTGTTATTCTTTTTACACTAAAGGAAAAAAAACATTTTCGGGGATTAATAAAATATTTGATATTTTATTTGAAACGGTTGCTTGGTTTTAGATTGAGGTGTAAATTAAATAAATTTTTTCTTTCAAAGAGTGCTGATGTATTTTTGTGTTGCTCCTTAAAAATAACTCAAATAAAAAAGAATTTAGAATTTTAGCTTTCTGTGTATAAACTAGTTTATTGTGGAAGTGATTTTTTATCGTTCTTTTAAAACATTTTATAATTAAAACTCACTAAATAGAAACTATTGATTATCAAGTGTAGACGTAAATTTACGGTTTTATTTAGTCATTTTAAAGTTCATGAACTCAAATTTAACATTACTCGTTTTCTGTTTTGTTTTAACTTGTTTGTTTTATATTGCTGTCTGAAACCGTTTATTTTACATTAATTTTTATTGGCTAATAATTGATTTTGATAAGTAGCTAATTGATAAATCGCAGTTGATTGATTATAATTAATTTGATACTTCTGAATTTATACTGCTAAAAGAATTTATCAAAATGAAACTTTGCTTTTGGTGTAGCAAACCTGAAGGTGATTTACAAGATATGATGAAATGTTTATTTTGTGAGAACATATTTCACGCCATCCAATGTGGAGGGTTAACATATGAAGCTCTGTCTGCAGTTAAAGAAATGAGAAACTTGAAATTTTTATGTGATGACTGCTGTGATAATGGTGCATCAACATTTTCTACTAGAAATAAAACTATAAATGATACATTAGCATCATCATCTACGCGCTCAACCAAAACTATATCAACCTCAACTGATAACATAGAAATGACGAATTTTGAAGTTTTGAATAAAAGTATGAATTCATTAATTGCTGATGTTGCATTTATTAAGAATAAATTTAAGGACGATTCCGTAGCCAGCCAATCAACAAATGCAACTTCTGTCATTAGTCCCCCTAGGAAAAAACGTAACATTGTTCAGAATTATAGTGATGTGTCACATTTTGAGTCAATGCCAAAAACAACAAATGATTATGTGCCTTGTCGTAATTCATCATCGCTGGTTAATAAAGAGAATTCTGACAAGGTTTTGGAAAACGAAGAAACTAGTCATAAATTTATCTTTCAAAATCGTAATTTGGTGTCTGGTACCAGTTCAGATACAAATCATGAATTGGGTTCAGCTGTTTCTATTCGCCAAAAATCAGCTGTCTCAAATTCATCAAATCGAAAGATTCTTTCAAGATCGATATATGTTTCACGGTTACACCCATCGATTGACGTTACCAAAATAACAGCCTACATAAAAAGAAAATTAGACTATCCTCATGATAATATTGTACTACGTTTACTGGTTAAAGCTGATCAAAGTCTTGATGATTTGAGCTTTGTGTCGTTTAAATTGTCGTGCACTGAGGACCTTTATGATAGTCTTATTCAAACAGATTTCTGGCCTCAACATGTATTAATTGGTGATTTCATTGCAAAGAATAAAACAACTAAAAGGTCAACTCTATCATTGGATTCAACATTACCTTCAAGTCAGATATCTCTCTCTACTGTTAATGATCCTAATCATGCTTCCTCTGAGATTTTTTTTCAAAACTCTGTCAATCAAAACAAAGAAATATAAAGTTAAATGATAGAACTGATTCTACAACTATAACTATCAAACATCTTCCACATATCAATTTGCAATTTTCAACACAACCGCTTTCCAACATTTCAAATTTAAAATCGTCAAACCAACAGAAAATAACTAAATATTTTAAGGCTGTCGACAAAGTTTGCGAAGTTGCAGAAAATTATTCATTAGACTCTACCAAAGATTTTTATAAATATAGTACTTTAAAAGTTTATTATCAAAACATTAGAGCAATGTCAACAAAAAGAAAAGAGATATATGAAAGGACTATATTTTGTGATTTCGATGTTATTGTTTTAACTGAAACTTGGTTAAACGAATCACATAACACCTCCGAGTTTTTTGATAACAAGTATAACGTTTATCGTGCAGATCGCCACACAACCACTGGTACAAAACGTGGTGGTGGTGTTCTTATTGCAGTTCACACGAACTTTTCATCTGAAGAAATAAGATTTTCAAACAATTTAAAAATAGAACACCTTTTGGTTAAAATTGTCACTGCAGAAGAAGATATATTGATTTATACAATGTATACGCCACCAAACTCGTCTCTTGAAACATACAATAAACATGTATCAGCCATAAAAGGTATAGAAAGATCATCATCTGATTCACTTATGGTAATGGGTGATATGAACTTCTCCGGAACACAATGGAGTTATGATCCTGAGCTGAACTCGTTTACACCTGCCAAATTCCCAAATTTTGCAAGTGAATTTATAAATGAAATCGGGCTTTATGGTCTACATCAATTAAACCACTTTAAAAATCCATCTGGAAATATTCTTGATTTGATTTATGTATCTGAGTCTGATTTATGTGAGTTGAACGTAAGTTTAAATCCCATTGCACAAATTGATCCGCACCATCCGCCATTGGAGTTATCATATGTTATAACCTCATCAAAATATTTTCCAAACAATACCAATGTAAAAAATATGATTTTTTCTTTCAAAAAAGCGAATTTTGATGGACTTCAGAATTATTTGCTTTCATTTGATTTTGAAACGATGTTCTTTAATAAAACAATTGATGATTCTCTTGATATGTTTTATTGTGTCTTGTATGACGGATTTGAAAAGTTTATTCCCAAGTACCATCCTAAATCAAATTCTGATCCACCATGGATCTGTAAAAAGCTTTCAAATATCCGAAATAAAATTCGAAAAGAATACAAAAGAGTAAGATTGACAAATGATACATCTATACTAAAGCAACTGATAGTTAATTTTAATGATCTTAATAAAAAATTACATGCAAACCATATACAAAATTTGGAGGATAATGTACTTAATGATCCAAAAAAATTTTGGGAATATGTACGAAATCATCGCCAGGCGAAAACAAATTTCACATCAATCCGGTATAAAGGATCGTCAACTTCAGATATTCAATCCATAGCAAATATATTTGCATCCTTTTTTTGTGAAACCTATTCAAAAAACCAAGGAAATGATAGTTACATAGATGCAATGAACAATGATAAAACAAAAACCTATAAAAGATTATCAACATTTTCATGGCAGCAAATTTTTACATTACTTACACAGATAGATCCTAGTAAGGGAAAAGGTACCGACAATGTATCGCCAATTATTCTAAAAAATTGCGCTATATCACTTGCGCTTCCACTGCAACTACTTTTTAATAAATCAATAAATCAAAACAAATATCCTGAAAAGTGGAAAATAACTCATATTCTTCCACTTCATAAAAAGGGTAATAAAAATGATGCTGAAAATTACCGTGCTATAAGCATTGGTTCAACTATTGCAAAAGTCTTTGACGGATTAATTTCACGATACTTGCTAGATTGCATTATTTCAGATATCTGTATCCAACAACATGGTTTCGTGAAAGGAAAATCTACATTAACAAACTTAATGGAATTTCACCATGCAGCTTCAGAATCATTGGCAAAAGACAAACAATTAGATGTTGTATACTTAGATTTCAATAACGCATTCGATAAGATAAAATACAATGTAATTATCACTAAATTGTCTAATTATGAGTTCTCTAATGCAGCGTTAAAATGGTTTTTATCATTTTTAACGAATCGTGTGTCCTACGTAAAGATTGAAAATCAACTATCTTGTGAATTTATTCCAACATCTGGTGTACCTCAAGGGAATCCATTGAGTTCTACATTATTTTTAATCGCTATTAACGATCTACCTGCAACTGTACCAGAAGTTGGCATACTGCTTTTTGCTGATGATGTAAAATTGTTTAAAAGTATTGGAAGTATTCGTGATTCGATTTGTATTCAACGTGCTATTGATAATGTGTTACACTGGTGCGATGTCAACTGTATGTCATTGAACATCCGAAAATGTAAAACAATGAGTATATCTAAGTCTAAGTCGCCTATAACAACATCATATAAAATAATGAATGAATACATTGAAAGATTAACCGAATACTCTGATTTGGGCGTGTTATTTACAACATCTTTAAAATTCAATAAGCACATTGAAATGATCATTTCAAAGGGGATGATTACTTTGGGTTTTATTCGTCGCCTATGTAAAACATTTTCCCCGAATACGCTTAAATTATTATATACATCGATACTGCTACCAGTACTTGATTACTGTTCACCTATTTGGAATCCCTCTGAAGCTAAATATCGTAATAAAATCGAGAGTGTACAAAAACAGTTCCTGATGTATGCTTTAAGAAGCAGTGAACAAAGAGATGAAAATTTTAAGTTTAGACCTTACAAGGAAAGATTAGCTGTACTCAACATTGAATCATTGGCAAGAAGAAGAATAAACAATGGATTGATGTTCATGTATGATATTGTCACACAAAAGCTCATCACAAATCTTCTACACGATGTTATAAAAATTTCGCACAATCCATCTGATGCAACATTGGTTGAAGTGTTCAATAAGGGACTCTATAGACATAATAAGAACCCTCTTGTTGTTCTTTGTAGGCATTTTAATGCATCAATCAATGAATTTTTGGAATCAACAGGTCGTCGTTCCTATAATAAACAAATAAGGGAAATGGATGATATCAATTTCGGCCTTTTTTTTTAATTAATAGAACTATATACGTTTGTCTAATTTGTCAATAATATTAGGTTTTTATAAAATTTTATGTAGTCTGATGAGACGGTAGATAAATAAATAAATAAATGTTGAATATTTTATTAAATAATAGATTAAATAACGGCTGGAGGATTAAAATGGATGAAAAATTTGGATGGATTTAAAATGGTTTAAAAATGGATTTTGGAACTCGTAAAATTCCGGCACTCGGCTATCGCGTTGCATTTTCGCTTGTCCCAAAATCCCTTATTTTTTACCCAGTGAAACAAATAACTGTTTTTAAGGAAAAAAAAATTACTGCTTATTTTTGGAAATTTGCTGTTGTTATTTATTACTTGTTTCACATAGTGGACATTTGCTATCTAAAATAGTTATTGAAGTGGAATAGTTACAATAGCAACAGGAAAGCAACTATTTGATATTTTTATTTGCACAGTTTTTGTTGGTTTTTAAATTTTTTTTATTTTTGATATACGGGTGTGACAAGTCCGCGTACTGTTATCCCTTCTATTGACATATGAATTAACGTGAGATATCACATATCCACTGGCAATAGCAGTAAGAGATCATAAGCCAAGGTGATATTTTAGAGGTGTTGGCGGATTAAATCTATTCAGTCAACGGTAATACCCTCAGTCTTAGGTATGGAATATTCCTTGATGAAGGCACGTTACTGCTTGCTCGAAGAAGTGAGCCTTTACATATCCTATTTGCGGGCTTCAATCTTTGAAAAAGACAGTGTGTCACATGATCAAGGAACTCGTTGGATTATTGTTAACCACTTTTTAATTTTGTTCCTCCAAGTTTTTAAAACAAATTTGCTTCCAACATTTTTCTTTATTTTTATTATCTCTATCCTATCATGATAATATTGGTTTATGTAATATTTTATTTAGTTAGGATATATGGCTTATTCATCCAATAAAAGAGCAAACAAAAAAATTTGCGTTCATTGCGTTCCTAAGTCCAACACCTTAGAACGCATGATGTTTGGGACCAAGATCTAAAAATGTTTTATGTGTTGTTTGTTGTTACACGTATTGTAATTCATTCTTCACATCACTTTTATACAAATAAAATTATTTGGTTGAACGTCATTTTTTTAAAATTTTTATCGTTTTTGATATGACATTGATCAACGACACTGATCACAAAAATCTAATAATTAGAACATTTCTTTAGTATTGAAACTGTAGAAAACGTTTCTATTTTATATAATACATAATTCTTTGTCAGACAATAAAGTAGTGTAATCAATTCGTGTTTAATGTATTTTAGTCTCTCGCAATTTAAAAATTCTCGCTCGAATTTTAAACTTTTGTTTAAGAATTAAACACATTAAATACTGATTGGTTAAACTACTAATAATTAAACATCTGCAATCATATAATAAAACTACATATTTTGATTTTTTACCTATATTTGGGATCAGTTTTTATGAGGGATCAGTTTTTATTATTTTTTTATTTATTTTTATTTTTGATCTACAGGTGTGGCAATCCCGCGTACTGCAGTCCCTGCTATTGACATACGAGTTAACGTCCGATATCACATACCACTGGCAATAGTAGTGAGATATCACTAGTCAAAGTGACATCTTAGGGGTGGTGTAGGATGAGCTGTATTCAGTCAAGGGTAGCACCCTCAATCTTAGCTGTGAAATAATCCTTGATGATGAGACGCTATTGCTTCCTAGAGGAAACGAGCCTTCATATAACTATGTGTGGGCTTTAATCTTCAAGAAAGACAGTGCGTCACAGGATCAAGGAATATGCAACTGGCTGAATTATTGACAACTACATTTTTGTTTTGTTTTAGCAAATTTTTGGAAAAATTTGCTATTTACATTTTAATTTACTTTTATTTTCTCTATTCTATCATAAAATATTAGCCTATGTCATATTTTGTCAGTGATAGGATTTTTTGTTTAGTTATCCATTCTTTAACCCCATCTTTGAACGTATGTTGTTGTGGGACCGTGGTCTTAAAAGGTTTTTATGTGTTATTGTGACACATTTTGTAATTCCTACTACACAACACATTTTATTAAAAAAAAAAATATTAATAACCGCTAAAATGTCTTCATATTAACGTGGTTTTTATTCTATCTGTTTCTAAAGCTTGGTTTCCCTTTGAAACGTCTGAATAAAATGTGAACAATTTTCTCGTCGTCAAAGTTATTTTGGTCTAATATCTAATTTTTATACCACTAGCAAGAAAGTTGCTACAGTGTGTAGCCAGTAAATATCTACCAATGTTAAAAAAAGTAAAAATTAATTAATTTTAGATTAAATTTGAATAGATTCAAAATTTCAATGATACATGTTTTAAGCAACTCAGAAATATTTTGAATTTTTCTTAGATTTTTTTATTGTTTACCTAATTTTTTATAGTTAAAACAAAACACCAAAATGTCGTAAAAGTTAATCCAATTTAAGTTCTCAAAAAAAAATTTCTGCTGGAGGTGAAGAACTTTAATTTGGGATGCAGAATTATTACAAATCATACTTTAAGCAGATATACCAAGTTTAATGAGCTGATGTTTTTGAAGTTTCAAATAAACAGATGCTTGGGAGGATACTCGGGATACTTGTGATACTTATCCCTATATCGTCCAAAAACTAATCAGTTCTTTGTCATTCAAATCTATCTTTTTTCAAAGTTTCTCCAATATGGATTAATGAATGAAGTTTGTTTTAGTGATGTATCGGTCGTGAACGATCGTAGTTAATTTCGCGTGGTGCCGTCAGCGTATTGAACATATTACATCACATTTTGTATTATAAGTAATTTATAATACTGTAAAATAGTTGAATTAAGTTTTAGTATTGTTGGGTGAGTATTCACATAGGATTTTAGTCACAGACTGAACTAGGAATAAATCCATTCAACTAAAACACTTTTTAAATTTATATTAAATATTTAACATTTTATTTAACTTGTTTAGCATTTTATTTGTTCTTACTAAGATGACGATCAGAACTGGAATGAATTTTGTATTCTTCTTTTGCTTTCATTTAAGTTCTGATCGTAAAACAAAAAAAAGTGTGGTATACACATACATATATATTTAGTAAGTAAGGTATGGTATACACATACATATATATTTAGTAAGTAAGGTATGGTATACACATACATGTATATTTAGTAAGTAAGGTATGGTATACACAACACCTTTCCCCTTACAAAGAAAAATCTTGAAGAGATTTTTCGAACTTCACAACTTAATATTTATTTTAATTAATCTAATATTTAGTTTTGGATTTTTACTATTTTGATTTTAATAGCTAATTTTAAATTAATTTTTCTGTAAAAATTGAAAAATATTTCATATATTCGTTGACTGATTTCAGAATACATCAAATGAGAAAACTACAGGTATATGAAATAATACATACTTTTAAATCATTTAAGAAGGATCATCTTAAAATTATATTTTTAAAAGGACTTAATGCAAATTGATTTAAAATTAATGGAAATGTTATATATTTTTATTGTATTATTACTATTACTTCATATAATTCAAAAATTATTTCAAATAATTTTAGCATTAAAAATATTATTAAATCTTATTTATTGAAAGAAGTTTTTTAATCTATTATTGTGTACTTTGACACATCTTTTCCCTATTTTTATTGTTGAATTTTCAGGGGAATCTATTGAAACAATTTCAAAAGGACCGGACCATAAAGGTTCCATTTTACTTCTTGATTTAGATTCATTTTTTAATTTGACTAGATCGTGTAGCTTGAAATTTGGAGTTTTTGTTTTTGTATCATAAGAAATTTTTGATAATTCTTTTTTGTATAATAGGTTTTCTTTTGCGACTTGCCATGAACTACGTAGCTTATTTTTTAATTCTGAATAATAATCTTCATAATTATATATAACTTCATTCTGTCGTTTAATGGATGTTGGAATATTTGGAAGACAACCGTATAACTGAAATGGCATAAAACCAGTAGATGTATGAGGTGTAGAATTGTACGAGAAAATTGCAAATGGTATCCAATGATCCCAATTGAATGGATCCATTTGAGCAAAGTTTCTTAAGTACTCACCCAAGGTTCGGTGAGATCGTTCTAGAGCACCGTTTGACTCTGGGTGGTAGGCCGTTGCGTTGAATTTTTTTATGCATAAAATCTTACAGACATTTTTGAATAAATCGCTCATAAAGTTAGAGCCTTGATCTGTTAGAATACTAACAGGAGAACCAAATTTACATATAAAATTTTCAACGAAAGCCTTAGCTATTGTTAGAGCTTCTTGATTTTCTAAGGTAACTCCCACAGAAAACTTTGTTAGGTCATCTTGCATTGTTAATATGTATCGCATATTTCTATAGCTTGGCGGATTAATTGGACCAACTATGTCTAGAAATATTTTTGAGAACGGATAATCTGAAGTGGTAGTAATTTTCGTAGGACATTTTGTAGTTTTTTCATGTTTATTTAGCTGACATAATTTGCATTTACTGATATACTTTCTGATTCTAGAAAGCATTTTTGGAAAATAATAGTACTGTTTTACTCGATTGTACGTTCGATTGATACCCTGATGTCCTCCCAGGGGACTATCGTGGAATTCTTTTAATATATTGGAAATATCCTTTTCAGTTTCTAAGATGACTATGCTTTTATTTTGATTTGAAATTGGAGAATTCGCTAAATCTGGACTTGTTGGTGATGTTGCATTTAAATTTTGTGGAATATCTTTACTATTATTTAAGTTTTGACTTCTGGACGTAGACGGAAAAGCATTTAAAATTTGACTTGAAGTTGAGTTTGTAATTTGACTATCTTCTTTTAGTTTGGATTGAGCTCTTGTCACAACATTGATTTTTAATTGATCAGATAAATTTCCGATAGGGACTGCTCGACTTAATGCGTCAGCATTTAAATTTATTTTGCCAGGTTTATATTGAATAGTAAAATCGTATACGTATAATTCTAGTCTCCACCTTAATAATCGAGATAAAGGGTTTGTAGATTTGTACAACCAAATGAGAGGTTTATGGTCGGTTCTGATTATAAATTTTTGGCCAAATAAATAAGGGCGAAACCTTCGAACTGCCCACACTATGGCTAAAAGTTCTTTTTCTATTGTCGGATAGTTACGTTCAGCTTGATTGAGTACTCGACTGACATATGCAATAGGAAGATCATTCTGATTGACTTCTTGCGAAAGTACTGCCCCAATAGCATGATTGCTAGCATCGGAAGTAACTATAAATGTTTTTTCGAAGTCTGGAAAAATCAAAATTGGAGGACTGCACAACTTATCTTTAAGAATACCAAATGCTTCCTCACAAAATGCGCTCCAATGGAACTTGGCATTTTTGCGTAAAAGGGCATTTAGTGGTTCTGCTATTTTTGAAAAATTTTCGATAAATCGTCTGTAATATCCACAAAGACCTAAAAAGGATTTGATTTGGGTGGAATTATTAGGTTTAGGGAAATCTTTAACTACAGAAATCTTTGCTGGATCTCTCTCTTAATACCATTAGTGGAAATAATGTGACCAAGATACGTGATTTCTTTCATTAGAAATTTACATTTTGACGGTTGGAGTTTCAAATTATATTGTCTTAGTCGGGAAAGAACTTCAGTTAATCTTTTATTGTGGTCTGCGAGATCATAAGCATAAATTACAATATCGTCAAGGTAAACTAAACATTTGATTCCGTTGAGACCGGCTAGAGCATTATTCATTAGTCTTTGACATGATGCAGTTCCATTTTTAACACCAAATGGTAGCCTTAAAAACTGATAATGACCCGTTTCGGTACTAAATGCCGTTTTTTCACGATCCGCTTCGTTTAATTGAATTTGATGATAACTTTGGGCCATATCTAAAGAGGAATAATAGTTGCATTTGCCCAATTTATCGAGAATATCTGTAATATTTGGGAGTGGGAATGTATCACTTATTGTGAGGTCATTAAGGCGTCGAAAATCGACAACTAGCCTCCACTTCTTTTCATTACTGTTTGCTTTTTTTGGAACTATTAGCAGCGGCGAATTCCAAGGCGAAGTACTGTTTTCAACTACCTTTTCTTCTAACAACTTCTTAACTTGTCGATTTATTTCTTCTTTCGCTGCATGTGGAAGACGGTACGGTTTTATATTAACTGGACGTGAATTTGGTAGGAGTGGTATTTCATGTTTTACTGAATACGCTGAGGTTAATTTATCTCCCGGCAGGTAGAATAAGTCATTAAATTCTCGGCATATATCAATGATAGCAGATTTTTCTTCTGGATTTAAGTGATCTGTTTCAATACTCGATTCTAATACTTTAAGTCTATTATGAACGTTATCTCTATTTAAGGGATTTTGTGTATGATAAATATTGTATTTGTTTATATCAGAAGTGTTTATAACGCAATTTTCTATATTGACAACCGATTCTGTAGTGTTAATTATACTAACATACGTTTTATTATTTGAAACATTTATAATTGAACCAGCGACATGAATACCTGTTTTAATTTCTTGAGGTGAGACTACGTAATCACCATCTACTAAATGAGTTTTACTTATTTGAACGTATTTTTCACTTCTAAGGGGAATGTTAAAATTTCTATTAGAAAAATTATGAAAGTTTAGAACTATAGAATAATTTGGAACTGTATTTATTTCAAGGCACTCTTTTAAATAGTCAACTTTACATTTATGCGTCTCAAGGAAGTCCTTTCCTAGGATTCCTGCGCAATCTATTTCAAAAGTATTTTCTACAATATGAAATGAGTGTGGTATTTCAATATGGTTATCTAATAGTATGCTACCGTTGCATGAAGCAAGCGTTTGTATATATTCTGAAGATATACCTTTTAAGTGGCATTTATTTTCAGGAAAACATACTGTGTCATCTAATATATATTTTTTCTTTATTAGACTAACGTCTGAACCTGAATCTATTAAAAATAAAGAATTACAATTCAAGATGTTTAATGGTAGTAGGACGTATTTAGAATTTGGACTAATTTTAGTTGTATTAAATGCAATATTTTGAATTTGATTTGGCCACAGATTTATAGATCTTTCACTCGAGCAGTTGTGACCATTTGCTCCTGCTTGAGTGACTGAGAGTTTTCCGGTGCACTGTCTGACATGCTCGGGTTGGACTCTATTACTTGATAAGTTGAATGCTTTCTTGAATTATTGAATTGTCTCTTACGACAATCTTCGATAGTATGTCCCTTATAACGGCAATAATTGCAATAAAGTGTTATGTTCTTAACAGAATTATTAGGTGATCTACTAAAATTTGTAGAGGTCAAGCTTGGAATATTATTTGAATTTGGATATTGAATAAAATTTGAGTTTGAATGAGTTGGTTTATTTACATTACTTCGATTGTTTTGTTGAGGGTTGTATTGATGATTTGCATTTTGTTTGCTTTGAAAATTAATATTTCTCGTTAGAGAACAACAAGTGGTTGCAGAATGACCCATTCTTTTGCACAACTGACAAATTAATTTGTTACTTTGGAAATAATTAAAAGGTTTTATTTGAGAAAGAGAGTTAGTTGGGAGATTCGACTCCTCTTCTATAGCTTTTGTAATCGCTTCTTTCAACTGAGAAAATTGACACGCCTTTATAATTAACCGAATAGGCTCTCTTAGTCCACCCTGGAAAGATTTTAAGGCTGTAGAAGCGTTTAGATTTTGAATGTATTTTGCAGCTTCTACGCCTTCTTTTGAAACGCACGCATCGTTGAGATCCGATAAAAGTCGTTCAACTTTATTTGCAAATGCTTTGACATCTTCACTAGGCTGTTGCTTTATACGAAACAGCTCACATTGAAGTTGCTCCAGGGATCTACTGTCGCAGCATTGTAATTTTATTTCACTTTTAAGATCTTTCCATTTCTCGTAAGATTTGTATTTTACAATTTCATATGCTTTTCCAGTTAATTTAGAACTTAACAATTGAATAAATAGAATTTCTTGTTCTGGTTTAGTTTTACTAACTGAGTCATACATAAGGTCGGCACACTGTATAAATTTATGCACGTCTGATTTGCTTCCGTCAAATTTCGGCACGATTTTTAGGAAAAAATCTACATTTAAAGTGTCCATGGTAAGATGACAGGGGTTTAATGACTTTTCTTTATCAGAATTTATTACGGTACTATCAGAATTAATAGAATCAACAGAACTATCAGAAATACTTATGATACTATGTGACAAACCAATTTCATTACCAGATTTACTTAAACTAGTATTTTCAAAATTATTTAAAATATTTTCTAAATTATTTAAACTATTATTATGATTTAAAATTTTAGCAAAAGATTGGTTTTTAGTTAACTTTAAATGTTCTAATGAACTACTTTCTGAATTATTTTTAGAAATGATAATATTTTTTGAATTACCTTCTTCCATTAATTTCTTATCAATATGTTTTGCCTCCTTTTCTTTATTTTGAGCGGGACATGAAATACTCCGTCGATCTTTGTAGTTTTTCCGTTTGATTTTTCTTGATCTCAGGATCAACACATCAGAGCTTGTAGACTCTGTTTCTTTCATAAAATGCAGGTTTCTAAAAAATACGAAATAATGAAAAAAAATACGATACAATGCAAAAAATACGATATATAGATTAACAATATTTGTTTTGATGTTAAACAACAAAAACAGCTGGTTATTTTTCTTCTTTTTTTGACGTTCACTTTAAATGATTATTGTTGGTGTTGCAAAACTTAAAATATTTATTTTTCCTTTTCTGGTTTTTATGATGTCCAATTTAAATCATTGTTTTTTTTTATGTAATTAAAGTTGAATTGTTGAAGAAAACATTTGGAAAAAAAATGTTTTAATTTTCGCCTTTTAATGATGTCCTTGAATAATGATGTCCTTGAATCATCGTTTTGTTGATGTAATTTAAGTTGAATTGTTGAAGAAAACATTTGGAAAAAAATGTTTAATTTTCGTCTTTTACTGATGTCCTTGAATAATGATGTCCTTGAATCATCAAATTGTAATGTAATTGTAATTAAAGTAATGTAATTAAAGTTGAAATATTGAAAAATTTAGAAAAACGTTTGAATACAATTTTTGTGTTTTTCTTTTTATGATGCCCAATTCTTTTTCAGTGTTAAAACATGAAATAAATTTACTATAAACATGTTTGATTTTCGTAACTGTTAATTTAACTTTAACTGTTTTTTATTTTTTCTTATTTTTTAACACTACTAAGCACATTTTGATAAACCTTTTTTTTTAACCATTTTTTATATCACTTTTTATATTAAAAAATTGTTAATTGGAATTTGTGAATTGTCCTTTCGAATACTCACGATTGTTTAAGATGCGCTGTCACCAGTTTGTTGGGTGAGTATTCACATAGGATTTTAGTCACAGACTGAACTAGGAATAAATCCATTCAACTAAAACACTTTTTAAATTTATATTAAATATTTAACATTTTATTTAACTTGTTTAGCATTTTATTTGTTCTTACTAAGATGACGATCAGAACTGGAATGAATTTTGTATTCTTCTTTTGCTTTCATTTAAGTTCTGATCGTAAAACCAAAAAAAGTGTGGTATACACATACATATATATTTAGTAAGTAAGGTATGGTATACACATACATATATATTTAGTAAGTAAGGTATGGTATACACATACATGTATATTTAGTAAGTAAGGTATGGTATACACAACAGTATTATACTTATTACTTAATTAAGATTTAGAATTAGCACATTTTCTACATATTTATTGCCTTTCTTTATTGACAACGCCACCCACTTTTATTTTTTGTAAAAAACTGTAACGGAAAATTATTTATCTAACAAAACTTCTAGTTAAATAGTATATTCTAGTCCGTACATCTAATTTTGCCATCTGTGTTAAATTGTTTAAAAAGATATTTAAATATTTATTTCCTTATTACAGTTTGAAAGCAAACATAGTTATCAATAAAAGATTTAACGTTTGAACATAACCTTTGTTTCTTTGGAACATCGTGTTGTGTCAATGCAAAATTTATTTTTTAGTTTTTGGTTCGTTTTCAATAAAATTGTGTTTTTTAAAAATTTTTTTATTTATTTTTTATTTTATAGTTTTTAAGTTTTTTTGATTCAGTTTTTTGAATTTTATTTTACCTAGAAATAAGCTTACCACTTTATTAGTACAGAAAATACATCTTAATTAAAACCAGTAATTAAATTACTTAACTAAAATTGAATTTTCTTTTCAAATTTAATAATTTCTTATAAAATATTTTTACTGCATAAACACAAACAACAAACGTTTGCTAACAACCAGTCTCCACCCACCAAACATTTTTTAAAAACAAATGCTTGGTAACATTTGTTGAAGTTCCGAAAATTTGCTATGTTTGTGTTTGCCGAAAATTTGCTATGTAAACTGGAACATTAAATTCTTTTTATACAAATATCAAAACTCTCAAGCCTGATTGTTGACTCCATATGCAAAATACAATGAACCTTCCGTTGAACCTCTAATTTGTTTAATATTGTATATTGTTTATGGTTCATGGTTTTTCTGTGCTAAAAAACGCTCAGCATAATGAGGGTTTTGACAAATACAATACAAATTACTTCGGTCTGAAAGACCGAAGTATTACATTCATGAGCTCAAAGTGAAATTCTTACCCCCACTTTTTTTGGCATTTCTCGAAGTTTTAGGACCTACTGATTCTAAAAAATCCAAAAAAAAAATGTGTGTCTGTCTGTCGGCCGGCCGGCTGCCGTCATTACCTACGCTGGGAAAACCACTGGAGGGGTTTCAAAAATTTTTTTCTAAAAATAGGTATACTCAAGAGTCAAGGGACAGGTCCGAAAGGACGCTGTGTTCGATAACTGTACCAGAAGTGTGCCAAAAAAGTCATTATGTGTGTAAAAATAGCAAATATTCATATTTTTGGCTTAAAAGGCGTTCATTTTAAGTGATTACGTAGGACCATTAAATTTGGAGAAATCTTGATGGTCGGGATTGGTATGTGAGCTCAAAAATTAGATTATATTATAAGTTAGTCCATTATAAAATTGTCAAAAGAATGTTGTCAAGTGTGTCAAAAGAAAGATTTTTATTTATTTTTTTACCCAAATTGTTTGCAAAAAAAATAATATTAATTGTTTGTTTGAAATGAAATTTTATTATTATTATTGAGAATTATGGCATTATAAATTTGTCAAAAAAATGTTGTCAAGTGTGTCAAAAGAAAGTTTTTATTTATTTTTTTACCCAATTTTTTGGAAAAAAATAAAATTGTTTGTTTGAAATGAAATTTTATTATTATTATTGAGAATTATGGCATTATAAGTTTGTCAAAAAAATAATGTCAAGTGTGTCAAAAAATGATTTCATTTATTTTTTTAGCCAATTTTTGGAAAAAAAATGTAGCATGTTCATGTAGCATAAAAACATGTGACGTAAATGTAATTGAGAATGAAATTGGAAATGGAAATTTTTGAATTTGTTATAGTTTTTGAAATATTTTTGGAATTTTGAAAAAGTTTGTATTATTGATTTTGTAATAATTTTTGCAATATTTTTAGAATTATGGAAAAAGTTTTAAAATTTGATTTTGTAAGAATTTTTTGAATATTTTTAAAATTTTGAAAAATTTTTGATTTTATTATAATTTTTGGAATTTTGAAAAACTTTCAGTTTTTGATTTTTTTAGTAATTTTTGCAATATTTTTGGAATTTTGGAAAAAGTTTGAATTTTTTAGAATTTTTGGATTATTATTGGAATTTAGAAAAAGTTTAAATATTTGATTTCATTCTAATTTTTGGAACTTTTAAAAAAGTTTCAATTATTGATTTTGTTATAATTTTTGCAATATTTTTAGAATTTTGGAAAAGTTTAAATTTGTAAGAATTTTTGGAATATTATCGGAATTTAGAAAAAGCTTAAATATTTGATTTTATTCTAAGAGTTATGTTTGATATACATCGCTGCCCAAAACTAAAAACCATGTCCTCATAAAAGTTTTTTGCCGAAAACTATATCAAAATCCTTAACCCAGACCGAAGTCTTGATATCTCAGAGCTGTGATATTTCAGCCCCTCCATATACAGTAAAACTCGTTTATAAAGTACGGTCAAGGGACCGACGTAAGCGTACGTTAAACACCATGGTACGTTATATCCATAAAAATTAAAAAAGTATAAGCAAATTTGCCTGTTATTCTCATTATATCATTGTATTTCATATTAAATTATTTACTACATGTTAATTGATATAAAAGCGATCACAAAAAAATAGGAAAGGTTAAAAACATTCATTTATAAAATAATTATGTTAAAGCTAATCAAACCGACGCTACATAAACATATGTATATGTAAATATTTTCGTATGATAATGTCTGAATATGTCTACTCAGATTAAGCTGCGATGGACAATTTTTTTACTGAAAAATAATCAGTAATTTTCTGTTGTTTAAGGCAAAGTTGAATAATATTTTCCACTTTAATAACAATTTGGTCGTCAAATTGCATTTGATCAAATCCGGGCGGCAAACCTGATCAGCAAGCGCGTAGCGTACGGATTTAACCCCGCAGTTGTGTAGTTTATTCAAAACTATCTCACCGACCGACACATTTCGGTATCCATCGATGGCTTTTCTTCCGCGTCTAAATTAATTAACACTGATGTATCCAAGGCTTAGTTTTGTCACCACTTTACTTTTACATCAAATGAAAATCACCAGTAACCCAATAAATAATTTTGCAGATGATAGTACACTGCACAAATCGCTCGTTTTCCTATCTTTAAGAGGGAAAATGCATGGACGAATAAAACCCGTCCGGAAAGATACCATAAATGTAAATGATAGCCTGGCAAAAGTTGCCAATTTTGGTGACTGAAATATGTTCAATTTTAACTCACCAAAACATGGCTATTGATTGTTGCCAGATCAACGACCAAGTTTGCCAAAGATATTTCGATTAGTGTGTATGACAACCAAATAGACGAATGTGAAAAATTTTATCGGTCATCAAAATTTCTATCGACTAACTCTAAAATGATCGTATAATGGCGATGGCAAAGAGCGCGCCAAGAAAACTCAGTCCTCAATAGATGTAAAAAATATTTCACTCCATATTAATAACTCCTCATTTGTAAGTCCTACATTCGTCCTTATATGGAGTATTGTTGTCAAGTTTGGGGTGCTGTTTCCATCCTGACTCTTTTGAACTCTGTTCAAAAACGTGCTACATCGAGTTGTGATTGAAACTTAGCTTCAAATCTTATATCTCTGATCTCGTTGTTTTTTATAAATATCGTCACCAGCAGTGCTCGGATGGAATCGGATCCATCATGCGCCAACCATATTTTTTACCCTGTTTTACTTGTCAATGGTCAAGGGTGTTTTACTGGTAACTCACTGTCATAGTGTTAAAATGAAGATAGATTTCTTTTTCCATACATCGTACAAATGAAATGCTTTGCCCGGATCAATAGTCACGAGTGCCTTCGATCCTCACGAGTGCCTTCGATCCACTAAGGTTTGGAAAAAAACGTTCATCGACACCTCAGAACGCATATTGTTGTGATAATTAGATCTTACCAGGTATCTATGTGCTTTAGTGATACATATTGTAACTCTTATAACATAACACTTTTTATTTCAAAAACAAAATAGAGTGCCACCATCGAGATATGTTCCATAACAATAAAGTTCATCTGGCAGCACCCTTAAGATAACACCTTGGCTAGTATTATCTCACTGCTATTGTCAGCGGTATGTGGTATCTCACGTTAGCTCATATATATGTCAATAGCAGGGACTGGAGTAGACATTATCGTCACTCCCGTAGACTAAAAATAAAAATTTGTTCGAATTTTTATAAATCATCGTACTCAGATTCTATTTAGTTTGAGGCGTCTAATAAACGCCCTGTTATCAGTTACTGTCAAAGTATACGATCGTAGTTATCCCAGGTTTTTTGAAACAATAGCTTATTGTAGTTGCTTTAACTTTTTATCACGACTTCGAAATAAAATGAAAGACATCTAAAGCCGGGCATTCACATACAACAGAAACAGAATTTCATACAAATTTAACAGAAAATAATTCTGTTTCTGTAAAATTTGTATATGAAATTCTGTTTCTGTTGTATGTGGCTTCAAGTCTTAAGAGTGTTTTCGCTCTATCTTTAAGGTTCGATACACTAGAGTTTACAAAATCATAAATTTGAACTTTATAGTTTAGAGCAATATTTTTAAGAGGATTACCCTAATTTGAGAAAGACTTCTTTTGATCGACTTCCACCAAATGATTTAATTTATTGGCCAAAGTGATCACTAGCATTTTAATTTGATTTGGGACCGTGTCGTACCTTTAGCTTTTTTTAAAACATAAAAGCATTAAAGAAATCGAACTGATAAATTAGCAAATATTTTCTCAACACTTACTTGCAAATTAACCCATGAATCACAAATTAATGAACGGAAGCCGAGACATTTCGTAGAAAAATAATCAATATCGTAAAGCACCTAATACTTACGACTTTTAAATTTTTATGTTTATTTTGTATTCTTATTTTGTATTCGTACTTTATAAACTGGGCAAAATGCACAGAAAAATAGTTCACCGGACTAAACGTGCGTACGTTATAACCTTATTAGCCGAGGTACCCTATAAGAAGGATAATTTGCTCGTAAAATTTTTATAGATGTAAGAAAAAAATTTGCTGTACTCTATAGACCAAGTGTACTTTATATAGGGTGTACGCTAAAAGCGAGTTTTACTGTATTTCTTTTGACTTGCCGCGAAATAACGATTATTACTCAAACGAATCGTGAATGAAATAGACTTTTTTTCACGAAAAAAAACATGACCGTTGTGATCAGCTTATTTTTATTTCGAAAACTTTAAATACTTGTGAATATTTCTTTCAAATCAAGATTGTTGTGTGTTGCTTTTAAGTTGTTTGTACTATAGTTGCTTTATTATTATTTTTGTAATAAATTTTAATACATAATTCCTGATTTCTAATTAACATTGCTGTATGTAATCTGTCAAATACATACACCAATATAACGATTTGATGTTTAAGAAAAAAGTTCTATATAAGCTTTGAAATCACAACGAAATGTCATACTTTGATTCATTTTTATATTCATTATTTATAATGTAAGGCCTTTTATCCATATAAAAATGGTTTATATATCAATCATATTTTAACATTTTCATTAGTTAATTGCAGTCAATACCAATTCATAATACTTGTTTGTGTTGACTTAAAAATTGTTGGTATGTAAAGCTCATAATGTTATATGTAGATAGAATACAGTTTTGCTCATTTGTAAATAATAAAAATGGTTGGAGGGGAATATTTTCTCGTTTGAATAGATTTTTGTTAGCATGATATTTGGAAGAAGAAATTATTAAATTATGTACAGTGAGAAGGATAATAGAAAAAGAAACAAAACACTGAAAAAAATCTTACTATATATACTTGACCAATTTTGTTTTGGTCGGCAGTTTAGATTACATAAAATTAAAGTAATAAAATGAATATCACATTTTTTAATTGTGATGTGTCTTTTAATTTTAATTAAAACTAAAAGAAATTGTTTGTGATTAATTTATATTTTGATTATTTTATTGTATAACAAAGAAAATTTTGAAAATAAATTTGTTAACAAAAGGAATATAATGGAATTATTTAGTGATTCTGTTAATTAGTTCATATGTCATAAGTGTTTGATTTTTTAAAGCAACAGTGGCTGAAATAGAGGAAGCTATTAGTGAAGTTGATTAAAAAACAAAGATTGTTGAAGTTAGTGGGTTAAAAATAAATCAATTTGGAAATTCAGCTAGGAAAAGTTTTCAACTTCGAAGATCCGTAACTTATTTACCGGGAATAATGAGAATGATATGTGATAAAGTGGATGATTACGCTAAAGCAATTTACAAAACGAATGGTAAATTTACAATGTTAAAAATGATTACAAGTGCAGAAGTTGATTGACATTTATGACATTGACAATTATGTAGAAGTCGCAACAAAATTTTTTATGGATGAAAATGAAAGTGATAATGATTTTGAATTATGTAGCGAGATGACTTAATATTGTAATCAATCGCCAATCGGCAATGGTCAATTTAGAGCGGATCAAAATTCAACTTTTAATAATGTAAGCTTATGTATTTTAATTTATATAATTTTTGTTAATTTATTTTTGTTCTGTTAAATTATTTTCATCATTTATTTATTACATAGTTTCTATATATTTTTGTGATAAAAAAAGAGATTCTCGTGGTCAGGATTCATGTATATTTCTTATAAAAGTCCAATTCTCTACATAATTTAGCTGAGGTTACCGACTAGTCTGTATGCTCCCAACAAACTTTAAAAACAAATTTTTTACTCGAATTTTCGAATATTTTGTTTGACATACATTCATCAATACTTTATTATGTTATAAACAAATTAAAATTATCTAATCGCTGTAAAACTTGAAAGTTCATTGATTTTATGGTTGTGTTACATACATGGGTTAAATTTTAAATTTTAAATTTCTATATAACAAAGCATTAGCAGAACTGAATAGAATGTGAAACCAGCAACGCAACTACGGCAGAGTTTGTTCCTAAATTACATAATCTTAAGCCTGTGAACTCGATTCATGATGGATGTATCATAGCGTCTTTAGAAGTGCTCTTATAAGAATACCTCAACAAAAACACACAATAATCCTTTTTTTATCGAATTTTTAATTATGTGTCCAAGACCCATATTAGACTATCAATTATTTTTTCTCCATCTGGATCAAAAATTTCAGTTTATGGTAAATTATAAAAAAGTGTCATTTATGTCAAATATGTCAAATACGTCATTTATGTATTGCATATCGTTGTCATGGTAACGATGCCAAAAGTACACATCTTTTGTCCTAGAACAGGGAATAGTGGGAATTGATTATTATATAACAAAAATTTGATATCGTTGCTTGGAATTAATCTGAGGTGTAAATAATTCATATAATTAATATATTGAGTATAGTAAATTTTTTTGAAATAATAGATGAAATAACGGTTGCGCTATCGGGTCACACCGAACCATTCTTTCTCGTTCCAAAATCTATCATTTTTAGAGTCCGTTCTTCAAAAAAGTAAAAAACAAAACCCTAATTGAATTTCTATTTGTATGGATGGTAACTAGGATATTCAATGTCGATTATTGAGTACCCGGGTACCCGGGTATTTTTAGCCTTTTCAACATACTCGACTACCCGGGTATCGAGTAGCTGCCCGGGTAATTTGATCGACTGTAAAATTTTGATTTTCAACAAGCATATTGAGCGGAATCATAAAATAATCATGCGCAGAAGATGCTGGTAGACAAAACTATGTGGAATTATCGTTAATAGGCATTCTTCTGCTCACAGACACCTGATAACGGTAACTTAAATTTCTATGGTAAATGGAATAATAGAATTCCCAATGACGAAGCGTCTGTAATTTACCGATCTTAAGAAATTGGAATTATTCCTATTGATGATTGGTACAATATTCCAATTCCTATTGGTACAATATTTTAATTAGCTTCTATACATGAAACAAAAACAATTTAAAAAGGAGTTATAGTATTTTCTTTTTTATGTGATGACTGATGACATTCATTGGCGTTTTCTAGCAATCGCAATACCAGTATATTATAGATAGGGTATTTCAAATATTAAATAATCGACTACCTGGATATTTTTAAAGTCGGGTAATTTGAATATCATAATAACAGACAGGTCATTTATTTGGTAGCCTTATTCATTCTCATGATATTTAAAAACTAACATTTTACGTTTTTCAACACCACTAAAAATCTTACACTAAAAAAGGAATAAACATTATTGATGTGTGCCTCACACTAGTATTTTTTGCTAAATCACTGACTTTTCTAAATTAATTGTTAGTGCACATATGCTATTCATAGATGTCACTCGTATCAAACGTACAACCTGTGCCTGACGTCATATTTAAATTAGAATCTTTTTAAATGTCAACATTTGTAAACATTGTCATAATGGAGGATGATAATGAAATTGTATTTGGGAGCTTGTTTTTTTAAAATACTTACATCATACCGAATATTTTCTTTTGTATAAATTTGAATTATTTTCCATTTTTTTTAAATAACTGTTTTTAAATATATTGACGTTTCAATGAATTCAAATTGACAACTAAATTGAAAAGCAAGCTGACGAGGAGACTTTTCGTCCGCCGCCTGGTGGTCAATAGCGCAACTTGGGTATGAAATGAAAAGTCTCTGATTTGGTTAAAAAAGTTGGTGTGAGGCACACAGCAATCAGCATATGTATACCACTTGCTACTTTACGAAGAATAACTTTAGTAGTTAATTAGTATTAAAAAACAAAGGTAATTTTAGATACTCAATTTAGATTTTGTGTTGTTATGGTGCTATTACACACAAATTAAATTCAGCTGCCATAATCAATTTTGCAGTTACCATAATCTGAAAAGTTGATGAAAAATATGAGAAAAAGAGGGATAGCATGCGCGAGATAGATATAAAAACTGCAAGAAAAGTTAGCTGATAGCAACTGACTTTTTGAAAAATTATTTGGTTTACCAATTACTGCTAGAAAATCGTCAGATGATTTCATCTGCAAGTTCAACCGGTTTAAAACCGATTATCACATTAATTGATTTTCATATTAAAATCATAATAAAAATTATATTATATTAGGTATAAAATGATTGAATACATATTTTCAAGATTTTAATGTAAAAATTTTACGTTTTCTTTATGTATTTTCGATTCACATTTTTTTTTCAAATCTTAGCGCATTTCCTTATTGTACAAGCTACAACAATTGCTCTATAATGTGGTGTCGCCATTTTGAAATTTCATTTGCTTTTACAGTATATAATTTATTTGCAATTTATATACCACTAATTTAGATATAATCGATTATATAATATAATATTAATACTAAATAACTAATGATTTTTTAAGAAATTGTTGTTTAAAAATTATTATTACTTCGTAAAGTTATTTGTACTTTCTTGCAGTTTTTGATCTTTTCGCCATCTACAGTCAAAAATAATAAATACTATCATCTGAAAAGTTGATGATAGCAACTGAATTTAATTTGTGTGTAATAGCACCATTAGACCATCTTCAGGAGCATTGAATACTGGTCATGCAGATGGTCTAACAAACCAAAATATATATTGAGTATCTAAAATTACCTTTGTTTTTTTATTAATTAACTACTACAGTTATTCTTCGTAAAGTAACAAGTGGTATACATAATGTTATGTGAATACTTACGCCAAGTGCCAACCGTAAGCGCAGTGTAAATTATAAAATAAATAAATTTTTTGATAAAACTACAATGTTTTTCCTTTAAATTCAAAAATAATTATAAAGTTTATGGTAGATACCGTTGGTTCTTGGCGGAACATAATTAATTTTCAATTTTCAATTAAGGATGAATAGATAGTCAAATCGCGTAGTACATCTAATAAAATTTCAAACAAATTATTATGTAAAAATTTCAATACAGGAATGCTTTTTACATTACAACAATTACAACAATTTTCTATGATAGAATATTTCCAAAATATTATATAATTTCATAGTACTGAAAAATATGTGTCTCTAATTTGACTACCGCTACTATACGGAAAAGTAAATCTGGCAACGTCGCAGTCAGTCAAAGATATTTATTATTTTAATTTAAAATTATTTTGTTTTATTGTAGCGTGTCCTGTAGGAATAAATAAATATATTTATTATTTTATTTTAAAATCTGATTGTCACGATATCTTATTATGAACAAGAACGATGAGAAAAGACTTCTCTTTGACCGAAATACATAACGTTGCCAGATTTTCTTACTGCAAATGGCGGTTAGCTTTCCGGTGTACGCAGCAGATTTTATAAATTTTTAAATTGAATATTAACGTCTGATTGCCGGTGACACCGCTGTTTTTTGGGCTCAAAAAATCATAAATTGCACAGAGAAACTGAACGTAAGTTTTTTTTTCGGATGTCTTTGCAAGAACATTCTGAATTTTTGATTTTTCTAACAAATTTTGATACTTCCGCCGAAAATAACATAGAGTGAATGAAAACTTTGAAATTGATTATTTCGCGAAAATTGTCAGTGAGATCTAAATTTTTTGATTCCAATCGATGCAGGAGCGTTTATTCTGTAATATATTTTAAAATCCGAGGTAAATCTTTGATTTCATAAATGTTATATACACCCTTAAAACACTTGTCTTTTTCCGCAAAATTTTGAATTTTATTTATTTAAGTAGCCCGATTAATTTCAGCTGTAACGCTATCCTCAGGAGGTTATATAAAACTAAAGATTTGATACAAAGTAATTTTTCTTATTATCTAACAACATAAAAGTGATTATATGTAATTTACATGTAATTAAAGGATTTTCAGTTTTAATATTTAAAATATGAATATTTCTATTTCATTAATGAAAAAGAGAAAGAGAGGCGTTTCTTAAAGTTTTATTGCGGTACATTTAATTATTTAAAGGAAGAATTTGTGAATCTATGAATTAAAAAGAATTATAGAAGACAAAGGAAATATTTAACTATTTTGAGTATTATTCTGAACAGGCGGTTTTTGAGAAAGAGAAAGAGAGGTGTTTCTTAAATTTTATTGAGGTACATTTAATTATTTAAAGGAAGAATTTGTGAATCTTAGGAATTAAAAAGAATTATAGAAGACAAAGGAAATATTTAACTATTTTGAGTATTATTCTGAACTGGCGGTTTTTTGAAGAACAGGTCAGGACTGGTTAAAGGGGAGAATTTTATGTCAGTTTGTTCGTAAAGAACTTGCTTGTTGTAATAAAGGGATTTTCTAATTTCAAATGACTCCAAGGCATCTAACTTGGGACCTTTCTTTTCTATGGGTAAAACATTTAAATTTTGATTATTACGGAAGTTGCTATTATGATTTTTAGAGATTAGGTGGTTAGCAAAAGTAGAAGTTGTGTATCCTAGTTTTAGTAAACAAAAATGCTCGGCGCAACGACTGAGAAAACAATGGCCAGTTTGTCCCACATATATGGCATCGCAAACGGAGCAAGATAATTGGTAAACACCCTCTCTTTCTCTTTCTCAAAAACCGCCTGTTCAGAATAATACTCAAAATAGTTAAATATTTCCTTTGTCTTCTATAATTCTTTTTAATTCATAAGATTTGTGGCGAACATCAAAACTAAAATCATTTCTCAAAAAAATTTAAAATTTAGCAGGCGATGATTCGTTAACATTTATTAAAAAAACAAAATATATATTTTTATTATTCGGATTTTGTTTTTTCAAAAAATAGTTTAGAACTCTAGTTCTTGTTTTTGGATTTGAAAAATAATTAAAAAGTTCCCTTCTTTTATTATTTTAATTATAATAATGTTATAAGAGTTTTAAGTATTTAATCTTCATAAATAGAATGTAAATTAATATAGAAAATTAATATTAAACAATGTGAGTTAAACGAATATGAAATTAAGAGACATCAACCTTTGATATGGCAAACGAAAACTGAAATTAACTCAACAAATGATTTATTAATTAATTGCCGTAACTCAATACAAGGTAAAGCTTTAATTGTTGATGATCTTAGTTTTGTATGCTTTCGTTCAGAATTATTATGGAATGGATGTTGTAACACTGAGGTAAAAGCAACAAACAATATAACTGTAAAAATTACATCCGTCAGACAATTTTCACACAACATCATTCATCAAGAGTTTATAATTATCTCTGTAAGAAGCTATAATATCGCATATTGTGTTCAACTTTTGTGCAACGTTACTCTGCTCTACACTATAGCTAAAACAAGCTATAGATTCACAAATTCTTCCTTTAAATAATTAAATGTACCGCAATAAAACTTTAAGAAACGCCTCTCTTTCTCTTTTACATTAATGAAATAGAAATATTCATTTCTTAAATATTAAAACTGAAAGTCCTTTCATTACATGTAAATTACATATAATCACTTTTATGTTGTTATAGAACAAGAGCCCGCGACGGCCAGACCTTCGTTATTTTATAAAAGCTGAAAGTTTTTCTGCGCATACCCCCTACTCAGGTAGGAACGATAAGCGACATATGAAGTTTGGATCATAGTGGTTTTGGCAGTGAACAGGTAACAGAGGGGCCTCCAAAGTTTCGTGAAAGTATAAAAGCTAATTTTTTTATATATTCTTCGGAATAGTATTAGAAGTCACGACACCCATTGCCAGACACTTACTATCGTGGAAACCCCCTGCAGGCACCCTTAAGCATTAAAGTTTAAGGGTGTCTGGCTCTTAATCTATTAGATAATAAGAAAAATTACTTTGTATCAAATCTTTAGTTTTATATAAGCTCCTGAGGATAGCGTTACAGCTGAAATTAATCGGGCTACTTAAATAAATAAAATTCAAAATTTTGCGGAAAAAGACAAGTGTTTTAATTTAAAAATTTATTTAAATTTAAAATAATTATGTTTAAAAATCAAATAAATTTGTGGTTTTTTCAAATAATTTTTTTTATAACTTTATGCTAAACTTACAAAAATTTTATGAGTGTGGAGTCTCAAACTGGTATTTATAGAATTTGTAGAATATTTAAAATCCATATTTCTTAATAATTAAAAAAATAAATCTGCTTTCGTTTTTACAACTTGTTATTTTTTCTACTTTTTAAATTATAGAAATCAAATATTTTACTTTAATTTAAAATGGAAATTCTACCAAAATTAATAAAAAAACAGCGACTAATCAATGAAAAAACAAACGATGGTCTAGAAACATTTGAGGAATACCAACAACGATGGACATCTGTTCGAATTATATATTTTACAATGATGATAAATGGTTTGGGACTTAGTATAGTATTGACAGGAATATGGCCTTATTTAGATAAGGTATTTAGCTTAGATAAGGTTGCTTATCATTTCATCATTACATGCACAAATTTGACTATTTTTTCTAGACAGATTCGTCAGCTGGAAAAGTTTTTATGGGGTACATAGTTGCAGCCAATCCATTAGGGCAGATGCTTTTCTCTCCTTTGATTGGCTACTGGGGAAATCGTGTTGGGTCAATACGAATACCGATGTTGACTTCGTTGGTTTTGTTTGTTTTATCAAGCACTGTTTATTCATCCTTAGAAATATTTTCAACGCATGTTAAATGGTGGATGTTAGGAGCACGATTTTTTGTTGGTGTTAGTACGGGTATGTATTTTATATTTATTACGATCAGATATTGATAATAAGTTCTTTCAATTTTTCTAGCAAACATGGCAGTGTGTCGATCATATTTATCGGCAGCTACAACATTAAAAGAAAGAACCGGTGCGATTTCGATAGCATCTTTTGCACAATCGTTGGGATTTGTAATCGGCCCAGCTCTTCAAGCTGGTATCACATCGTTAGGTGAAGACGGTTTTGTGATTATAAAAGGGATAATCACATTAAATATGTACACTACATCTAGTTGGATAAATGTCATCCTCGGCATCATAAATTTCTGTATGTTTCTTCCAGCCATATTCAAAGAAAAACGAATAGCAACCCGGGAAGCGATGATTCTTCAAGGAAAAGAATCTGAAAAAGAAACATGGGAATCAACACATCCGGATTATGTAACAGTTTGGACTTTAATTGTTGCCTTTTTTGTTCTTGTTTTTAATTATGCTCTCCTAGAAACGTAACTATTATTATGGACGGTTGACTTTGCACTTTTTTAATGAATATTTTTTATGTTACAGTCTTGCAACATCTTTAACAATGGATCAATTTGCTTGGTCGAGAAGTGAAGCTTTATACTATATGGGTATTTTAATGTCGATTGGTGGAGTAATAGCTTGTGCCACATTTCTTGCAGTTGGGACATTAAGCAAAAAGTTTAAAGAAAAAAGACTTCTAATTTGGGGTGGGCTTTTCTTAATGGTTATTGGTCGGGCTGTTGACATACCATGGGGTGACACACCTCCAAAAATGGCTGAAATTATAACACATAATAAGACTATGCACATGTTGGATAATAACTTAAACTTAACTGGTTTTAGCTATAATCTTACAAATATAAATTATATGCATGATAATAAAACAGAATCTCAAGAATTAGTAGGATGTCCAGTGTCACAGGAATGGTGTCGTACCGCACGATCTATGACGCTTACACAATTTATTTTCGGATATATTTTATCGTGTATTGGGTATCCAATTGGTTTTACACTTATTCAAACAATTTATTCTAAAATACTTGGACCACGCCCTCAAGGTGTTTGGATGGGAATACTAATAGGATCAGCTTGTTTATCTCGTGTTGTGAGTCCAGTTTGCGTTGGATATATTTACACGAAATATGGAACAAATTGGACTTTTGGAACAGCAACGGTAATGATGATTATCCCCATGATTTGGTTGATGTGTGTTAGGTAAATATTTTTATCTTCGACAAAATTAAAAAATATGTCCACTTATGCTATTAATTAATTAATTTAGTATTTAATTCCAAATTTTTTGAGTATAAAGAGCAAGCTGCATTCACCTTTTTTTCTCATTTTATTTTGCAATTCATCAAACATTTTACCCAGAAAAGACTGAGACAACACATATTTAACCTTTTTGAATATTTCTAGCTCGGTAAAAATATTAATGCGTTGTAATGCTGCATTGTTTGGAAACACAATGCAGCATTACAATTTACAACGCTTCACAAATACAGTAGTTGCACTTTTTTTATATATGTGTAAAATTATCTTCATTTCGCAAATGAAACCGGTTTTCGAAAACAAAATGTTTTCATATTTGTATTGGTACGTTGGTACGTAATATTCGTTCAACTAAAATGTTTGTGGGAAACGAGTACGTCTGTATGCTTAAATAAATAAACATAAATAAAAACATAAGTCGTGGCAAGTTTCGATTATCAAAAACTGAAAAGTTAAACCATGTAGTTGTATCATGAACCCCGATGGTCTTTTCCACACTTTTATGCAGTGCAATACATCACTTCTCTGTTCCTTTTCTCTTTGCCTATAATTTGCCAAATAACTAAATTGGAGTTGCCATATTTGAATTTAATTTATAGGCAATTTATAGGTAAAGAGGTAAGAAACGAAGAAGTCATGCCTTGCATTGCATACAAGTGTATATCGGAAAGGCCGATTATGATAAGCTTTTGACAGAATGAGAAATCATAAACGTTAACTTTCTGTTTAAAATCATCTGATAGGTATTGAGTTGACGGTAGATGTTTTTTATATTACTAAAAAGCAACTAAAAATGTTGGTTTGTATACGTTAATACTTATGTATTTAATAGTTATTTTTTATCAATAACGGCAGCTAACCAACCGGAACACCGACCGGTGTTCATTTCATTTATACCACCACTAATATAAAAAAGTCAGACAAGTGAATGTAAAGAAAACAATATCAAAATAATTAAAATGCAATATTTAAAAATATACTTTTTACTGTTTATTTTTAAATTTATTTATAATAATAAAACTTCCTTATAGTAACAATGTGATTTTAATTTTTTTATTTTAAAGAATATCGATTTCGACTTACGTCATCCTCAGTTCTTAAATTATTATTCATTCTTTAAAATAAAAAAATTAAAATCACATTGTTACTATAAGGAAGTTTTATTATTATAAATAAATTTAAAAATAAACAGTAAAAAGTATATTTTTAAATATTGCATTTTAATTCAAATGTGACAAAAGCACACAAACAGTGAATAATATGGAAAACCATAATAACACATACAAAATAATTAACATAAGGTTGTGTTGTAAAGGGTTTATATTGCCAGACCATAGACACATAAAAAATAAATGGTTCATCGTAAATATCAATAGTAAATGTCAATCTCATCTAAATTGATCGAAATGATATAAAAAATATTACTTTAGGTTAAATGTTATCCATAGCTGTTTATGGTAGTTAAGGAACGACTCAATTCTGTTAATCAACGACGAAATTTAGGGGTTGAGTAGTGTTAACACTAAAAATAGGACTTTTTTGACAATAATTCAAAAACTATGCATCGCAGGATTCTAAAAAAGTTGTAATGTTTCTTAATTTTGGTGCTCTTTTAAACGACACCCCACTCTTGCGAGCCAAAAAACATTTTTTTCACCCTTCCCCACTATCTCCTAAACACATAGAAATAAAATCACTTGAAGTTTCGCTATATTTTTTGTTAAGGGTTTATTAAATTTCCTATCTCCATGAATTTTTTCAAATTTTTCTGTCAATCAACGAAGAAACGTATAGGGGGGACCAACTTTTTGTTGCACTTTTTTTAAGCATAATTCAAAAACGGTGAATCGCAAAATTCAAAAAAAAATTGTAATGTTTTTTAAATTTGGTGCTCTTTCAAATGACACCCCACTCATGCAAGCCAAAAAACCTTTTTTCACTCTTCCCACTCCCATCCTCTAAACACATAGAAATAAAACTACTTGAGGCTTCGCTATATTTTTCATTAAGGGTTTATCAAATTTCCTATCTCTATGAATTTTTTTAAATTTTTCTGTCAATCAAGGAAGAAACGTATGTGGGGGTACCAACTTTTTGTTGCACTTTTTTTAGATTAATTCAAAAACGGTGAATCGCAAAATTCTAAAAAATATTGTAATGTTTCTTAATTTTGGTGCTCTTTCAAACGACACCCCAATTGACCCGGTTTTAAATGGTGCATTTACCTTCTCATTGATAAAATATTAAAAAGATTATATTAAAATGTTACAGATTATTTATTCACATCAATATAAGCAGATTTTTACTACAAGTCCAAAACGTGTGATCTCAGATGAATGACTTATTCGTACAGAGTACTAAAAACTAAAGGCTCTATTACATGTTAATATTTGCTACGTTAAAATTATTTTCAACACCCTCTCTTAATTTTAACATTTAAAATATTTAAGTTTACTTTAATTTTACAGTGAATCTTACTTATGCAATAAAATAAATCTATACAACAAAATTTTCTGTTAGTGTTTAAAATTTCAACTCGTTCAAAGTTTTAGTAAAACAATCAGCAATTTGTTCATTAGTGTTACAATAATAAATTTTAAATAAACCTTCATTGAACTTCTCATTAATATAGTGATATTTCACATCTATGTGTTTACTTCTCTTATTACAAATACCAGCCTTAACCATATGAATCGCGCTCTGATTGTCCACAAATAGATCTACATTGACCTTTAAATTTAGCAGTTCCTCAATAAACGATTTTAGATAAACGGCTTCCTTCACACAATCTACTGCTGCAATATACTCAGCTTCTGTTGTCGATGTAGCCACGATAGATTGTTTCCTGGAGCACCATGCTATAGGACCACCACCGTAAAATATTATGTAACCAGTTGTGCTTCGACGAGTTTCCATATCAGCAGCGAAATCCGAATCACAATACGCTTGAATTGTATCAAGATTACTTGTTTTAGTGTATGCTATACCTTTTGATATCGTTCCCTTCAAAAATCTTAATATTTGTTTGACATCGGTTACATTTTGTAGTTTTGGATACTCCATGTACCTTCTACAATAGTTCACTGAAAATGACATGTCGGGACGAGTTTTTGTTGACAGATATAGCAGACTGCCTATTGATTCTCTGTATGGAAATTTAGCTTTAGGATTTTCACTTACTGAATAACCAGATTTTATCATTGGAATTTTTACACACTTTGCATCATTCATGCCAAACTTCTCTACGATCGACTTTGAGTAATTCTGCTGTGTAAGAATTAGTTTTTCTGAAGTCTGACTTATTTCGATTCCCAGAAACGAATCAGGTTTTTCTGTAACTGCAATTTCAAATTCTTTTCTCATATCATCTAACAGCTCCTTTATTTTACGTTCATCTTTTCCAACAATCAGACCATCATCAACATAAAGCGCTAATATTAATGAACCATCAACATTCTTAAAAACACATTTCTCGGTCAACATCGGCATCAAACTATGATTCTTTAAGAAATCTGCAAAACGTTGATTCCATTTCAGTGGTGCTTGCTTTAAACCGTAAAGTGATTTGTTGAGTTTACAAATCATCTTCTTATCAAATCCTTCAGGAGGGTACATAAAGATGTCATCATTTAATTCGCCATATAAAAACGCTGTTTTTACATCAAATTTTACTAATTTGTCTCCACGATTGTTTGCAATGGCCAAGATTGTACGTAATGAACTTGTGGTAATTACTGGACTAAATGTTTCTTCAAAATTCACACCATATTCTTGTTCACATCCGCGTATAACCAACCTGGCTTTATATCTACCATCGTCTTTAATCTTAAAGATCCACTTACTTGTTAAAATTCTTGCGCCATTCGTTTCAGTTTTGTCAACACACGTCCATGTTTGATTTTGTTTAAGCGACGATATTTCTTCATTAATGGCTGATTGCCATTTTTCCTTATCAGGACCTCTGACAGCTTCTTCATACGTGAGCAAAACATAATCATCAAATCTGGCAGGAAGTTTTCGATCACGTTGTGGCCGGTTAGAAAAAGTATCAGCATTATCTTCAATTTGTAATTCATTACCATTATTCTCTTTATCATTACCCTCATCAATTAAATTTTGATTCAATTCATTTAAATCACCTGTATTTTGTTCATCATCATCATCGTCATCAGATAATCTCATCACATCACATCTTTCTTCTCTTTCTGGGCTTTCATCACGATCAATTCTTTTACTACAAAATACAATATCTCTTGAAATTATTATTCTTTGCCTTTTAGTGTCGAACAGACGATAACCATTGGAAGCATAACCAACGAAAATATATTTTTCACTTTTATTATCTAATTTTTTTCGGTTACTCAAGATTTTTGCATAACCAACACTACCAAAAATTCTTAAATTAGACAAGTCTGGTTGAATTTGATACCATTTCTCTGCTGGTGTAGTATCAAGACATGTAGTTGGACTTCGATTAATAAGATATCCAGCAGTTAATACAGCTTCACTCCATAAATACTTTTTTGAGTTTTTATCCATAATCAGAGCCCTTGCTCTTTCCATGACAGTCCGATTCATTCGTTCAGCTATTCTATTTAACTGTGGTGTGTATGGAATAGTCACATCATGAATAATACCTTTCTCTCTAAGCCATGACGCGAGCACTGAATTGATATATTCGCCTCCATTGTCTGACCTTAACTTTGACACCTTCATGTTCCATTTGGCCTCAACTTCAGATATATAATTCTTGACAATATCAACAGTATCATATTTATTTGACATTAAATAAATCATAACAAAATGTGCATACTCATCTATTAATGTTATAAAGTATCTTTTCCCATTCCATGTCTCAGGATCAATGGGTCCGCAAACATCAGTATGAATGATTTCCAGTGGTCGTTTCGCTTTATATCTTTCATTTTTAAATGGTGTTCGTGTTTGTTTGGCATTCACACATACTTCGCATATACTTTGGTCATCACTTTTTGACAATTTAATTCCTCGTGACATTGTTACCCACTTCTTTAAATTTTCCATACCTAAATGTCCTAATTTAGCATGCCACTCTTTGGTATTTTTATCACTTTCACTTAAAAATGCACTGCTCGCATTCGACGGTTTTAATTTGACAATATACAAGCCATTATTTTCACGATATCCTTCAAACATTTTAAATTCATCTTTGAACACCTCAACTTTATCATTTTTGAAATAAACCATACCACCATTTCGAGTAATTGCATTAACCGACATCAAGCTTTTTGTTAACTCTGGAACGTACAATACTTCTCGCAGTACACATTTTTCATTATTGAAAACTCCTTTTGCTTCTGATAACATCGTTTCATTCATTTTAGCAACACCTATGTCACATTTTTCATAACTAATTTCACTCAAAATTTGTTTATTATTGGTCATATGTGACGAAGAACCTGAGTCCACAACCCACTCTATCAATTTGTTGTCATTCGTTTTACAATTTGAGGCTAGAAACGATACTCTTTGTTTATCTCGAAAATAACAATCTTTTTCATCATGGTTGGTCTTTCTACATATACCACACTTTTTACTTGTGCTTAATTTGTCACGATTATGTGATTTGCAGCTCCTTTCAATATGTCCAGTTTGTTGACACTTGAAACATTTCACATTCTTTTTGCACTGCTTTGCAAAATGACCAACTGCATTACACTTGAAGCATCGCATTTCACTTGTTTTAAATGCGACTGATTGATTTTGTTGATCACGTGATTTTTGCCTTTGTTCTTCGGTTAATAATCGCGATATTAATTTTTCTAACTTTTGGTCTTCAGCAGCGACCGATTCCCACGCACTCACAAATGAACTATAAATTTCCGGAAGAGTTGAGATTATTTTTGAAATAGCCATTTCATTCGATATAACCTCATTTAATTCTTTTAATTGATACATAATGTTTTCAATTTTACTAATGTGACTAGCTACATCACCAGATTTATCGAATTTCATTTCAAAGAATTCTTGCAATAATTTGCACTTTTGTTGTTCATTTTCTTTTTGATAAAGTTTGCATAATTTATCATACATCTCTTTTGATGTATTACAATTCATTATATGAACCACATTTTTCTGATCAATTGACAACACTATTAACTTTTGAGCCTTCGCATCTTGCTTCTTCCATACTTTTTCATCAGCACCTTCGGCTTTCACTTCACTTACGATTTCATAACAGTCATTGGCTTTAAATAAAATTTCTATTTGAAATTTCCACATCGGAAAATTTTTGTGATCACTTAATTTTTCAATCTTGTTAAAATCGTCAGACGCCATTTTTAACAATTTTTTTTCTTCTGTTCTAATTACTTGATAATTTTATTTTTTTTTTTACTGCTTTCTGAGTACTATTTTATTGGTGAGATCATCAGTTTTTTTACTTTTAGTTTTTTTACTTTTACTTCGCTTAGTGGGATATGGCCCCATTCAACCTCACACGACAATTTTGATTTTTCTTGACTAAACTTTTAGATTTTAATTTTACCTTATTGTTTTAATTATCCTGGGTCCATAACCTGATAAAATATTAAAAAGATTATATTAAAATGTTACAGATTATTTATTCACATCAATATAAGCAGATTTTTACTACAAGTCCAAAACGTGTGATCTCAGATGGATGACTTATTCATACAGAGTACTAAAAACTAAAGGCTCTATTACATGTTAATATTTGCTACGTTAAAATTATTTTCAACACTCATATCCTCCCCTTAATAAATATAATTATTAGTATTTGGTACTTTACTATATGTTTCTTTAAAAACTTACTAATTTTTCTATCATTCAAAATACTTTTTAAGTTTTTCGATTACTTAGACTCGGAGCTAATCGAGGAAAGAAAACATACTAAAAAAGGCCTTTATTTAGAATTACATAAAAAATGGTGGGGTGCAGAATTCCAAAATACATTTTTTAGAAATACTGAAGTGAAGTTCTTTCATATGATACCCTACATGACTCGATACAAAAATGTATTTTCTCAAAGGCCTCACATCGTAGCCCTGTTAACTAAACGAAAACCATTTTACTTATTTTCCAACTCCTCATTTTGTGTGGACAGATTAGTTTTGTACGCACGCCAAATTTCAGGTTCATTGGATTTATAGTAATCGAGATAATTGAGATAACCGCGATAATGTGAAAAACACGTTTTACTCTCACCAATAGTGTTCCGTATAAAAAACGGAACCCTAAAAACTAAAATTTATATCTAGTGTTTGTAGTTTTTTCGTAGATATAATACAATGTGACACTACCTCAAAATACCAATATTCTATTTGTACGAAGAAATTCTTTGAACTTTCGTACGAGTAGGATAATGGTACTATTCAATACCCGTTGTACAATATATACTATAATGTTTTATTACTTATTTTTAACTTTTTTTTTGCAGACAACGATTAACACCACCAAATTATGAAAGCCCGATAGCTGAGCTACAAAAACCAAATAAGAACCGTGTTAAAAGTAATGAATTATCGATATTAGAGGAAAAACATAAATTAACACACGGAGCTGCGTGATTGTATACTATTTATTAAAAATTAAATGTGGGGGTATGCCCAAATCAATGTTAAAAATAAAATCTCAATTTTTTAAGATTTGTTTATTTCATTTACGAAATTAATTTAGACAGAAAGTTTTTATAGAAATTTTGGAATTACTGGTTTCCATATTATACAACGACTACTCACGCGTACTCACACTTCAAAAGTCAAACGCTAGCAGTTAGTTGGTATAGATAATGCACTTGATTACACCAATAAAACCCTAGGTAGTATCAGTCATCTTAAGCAAATATTTGCAACAGTAAACCATCTTGTATTTATGATACATTATAATCGGTCACCTATTTAATGAAACTTAGCCTTAAAAACCACTAAATGGCCGTATTTTTTTTTTTTGGATAAAATGTGTTGCGTTATAGGGTTTACAATATGTGTCACAACAACACATAAATACCTTTTAAGACCTAGGTCCAGACCTAGGTCCCAAAACAACTGGCATTCTAAGGTCATGATGAACGCTTTTTTTAAACCTCTGCGGGTTGAAGTCACCTGAGACTAAGGATTTTGGCAAACTATTTCATTTGTATGAAGTCTTTCTACGAAAGACGTCTTTCTGCGATCTGCCAGTATGACAGCGTGTGATCTCGACCGTTTGGCTGGTTGCGGTAGCCGATTGTCGAGTGGAACGGGGGCAAGGATAAGTTTGGGACATGATGCTGCTGATTTCATCTGAGCACTGTTGATGACGATATTTGTAAAAAACAACGAGGTCAGCAACAGTGCGACGAAGTTGTAGGGAATCAAGTTTTGATGTCAAAGTTCGATCACCCACAATTCGTATAGCCCTCTTTTGAACAGAGTCCAAGAGGGCCAAGATGGAAACAGAAGCAGCACCCCAAACTTGCCAACAGTACTCCATACAGGAACAAATATAGGACTTATAAACATGGAGCAATTGGTATGGAGTGAAAATTTTTTTGTATTTATTTAGGAGGCCGAGTTTTTTAAACGGGCTTTTTGCCATCGCCATTACATGATCACTCCAGAGTAGGTCATTTGAAACTATGACACCCAATAAACGAATGCTTTTACAATCACCTATTGGTTCATCACACATGCTGAATAAAATATTTTTGGGGAACTCGGTCTTTGATCTGGAAACAATCAACAGCTGTGTTTTGGTAGAGTTGAAATTTACCAGGTTTTGGTCACCCCAATCGGCGAAATTTTTTAAGTCTTTATTTACGTTTATGGCATCGTCTCTACGGGCGGGATTAATTGGTTTGTACATTTTACCTTTTGAAGGAAGCGGTTCGAACGACTTGTGCAGAGTACTATCATCTGCAAATCTATTTATTGGGTTGCTGGTGATTTTCAACAATTCGTTGATATAAATCAAAAATAGGGTTGGGGACAATACTGAGCCTTGAGGTACGGCGTACCAGCGTTAATTAGTTTAGACTCAGAAGAAAATTCGTCTAAGGAGACCGAAATGTATCCGTTAGATAGAAAATTTTGAATTAGCTTCACAATATTGGGATGAAAAAGGACAGAAGTAAATAATTAGTTAACCGTTATAGACCTTTTTTTCCCGAAAAAACTTGAAAGTTGTGATCAGCTGATTTGTATTTCAAAAACTTTAAATAATTGTTATTTCTTGTAAATCAAGATTGTTTTGTGTTGCCGTTTTTACTATAGTTGCATACTTATTATTTTTGCAGTAAATTTTAATACACAATTACTGATATTATTTTATATATTACATACATCAATATAACGATTTGAAGTTTAAGGAAAAAGCTCTATTGCAAAGCTCTAAATATGTTTTAAAATGAAGAGCATAAATGTAGCGCATTGACGAATTCATCAGCATATTTGTAGGGTATTTGCTAAAGAACATTCAATATTAACAACAAACAAGTAAAACCTATGTGTTTTAAATCTTAGTGACATTGTTTTTGTATCACTTTTTAAATAACTTGAATGTCACTAACATTGATGAATTATGTCAACTCACAGTGAAAAATCTATTTTATCAGTTTCTTACCTGCTCATTACATACTAAGTTGATTCACAATTGTTATGAGCTTCTAATTATAAACACTTTCTACCAAACTAATAATTGAATACGCTGCGCTACGCTACGTATGGTAAATATTTCAACAACTAAGTGTTTATTAATTTCTTCTCCGATATCAACTCCATCATTCTATTTCTGCAACATCTATTTTTCAAACATTTTAGTTGATTTTATTGATTAATTTATTCAAATTATAAACTTTGTTAAAGTTTCTGATTGAACATAGTTTGAATTTCTATATCACGAAAATTCAAGTGACCTTGCTAGCGTTAATTGTTTCTGGTTTTCAGCCCGTCAGGTTTCAAATTACAAAACAAATTTTAATCTTTATAACTCATGATTGATGAAATAATTTGAAATCTATCTATCCATAAACTACTAAAGTTGATTTGATATCAGATTAAAAATTCAAATTAATTAACAAATATTTTTGAGTTTTAATACAAGAGTTTTAGGTTTTAAGAAATAAACTTTTTCAAATTTATTCCTGAGCAATTTTAGTTACTCCAAAATATTCCACAAAACGAATGCAATACTTATACTGTAGACACAATTAGTAGTGTTTCCGTTTAGTAGCATAAAAATATCCGGTAAGCAAGCAGTCTGTTTTAAATTAAAGCATAAGTGTATAGACTTAGGTGTTTGAATCTGTATTATTTAGTCAATGTTGAAAATAATACTTTTCTCCAACCGGATCAAAAATGAAAATTTTTGTTAAGGTATATTTTACAAAAAATATGTTACTAGTGTATTGCATTGGATTGTCATGGTAACAGCCTCAAAGAGTTATTTTTCGTACTGTCCAAAATAGTACATTTTGCTATACAAAATATCAAAACGCTGCTTTTTCGTGAGTAAAAATTTGTTCACGAGACGCTTTAGCGTTGAGTGGGGCAATTTCACGAACGCAAAATGTTTTTATCTCGCGTAGGAAATAAAATTTCTTCTATGATAGTAAATATATAATAGTATATTATTTGATTAGGAGCTAAAGTGCTACTTTTTGTGTTGAGTCTATAGTTTGGTAATTATAGACGATACGATTAAATACACGATTTTTTCGGCAAACGTTTAAATTTTTTATAAATATTTAATTAATTCATTTAAATTTTTATAAATGATTTATTGCCGTCATAATTACGTCGAAAAAGCAAAAAGCATTTAAATTTGCATAAATAAAATTTTTTATCAATGCAAACTCCAATTAAAAATTTCATTATCCAATCAAACTATGTGTTATGTTTTGTTGTCATAATTGTACAATAGTTCAAAATTTCATGATACAATCAAATTGTTTGTTATTTTTTGTTGTCATAGTTATAATATAATAATTCAAAATTTCATAGTTCAATCAAATTATTTTTTATTTTTTGTTGTTATAGTTATATAATTTGTTTGAAAAATAACATAATAACAAATAGCAAAAGTTACTTTACTGCCGCCATAAAAATAAAAAAAAAATGGCATTGCTTTACAGCCACTTTGATTATAATAAAGTAAGACTTTAACTAGCGGCAGTAGAGTTAAACTTTACAGCCGTTTGCCGAAAAACGATATTTATTAGAAATTATTAGATTAGAAATCGAAAATTAACATTCCAAATTCATATTCTACTTTTTCATGGTTGCTTTTTTTAAAAACTTTAGAATGGGGTAAAGCGCCCTTAAAAATAGCTAAGATTGTAACACATAATAAGTTCATAAACATGTTTGATAATAAATCAAACTTAACGGCTTTATTTTCTAATCTTACAAGCATGAATTATGTTTACGATATTAAAACATCAAGAATTAGTAGAATGTCCAGCTAAGGAAGGATTCAAACAATTTATTTTAAAGGACGTCACCCAGTCCTCGTGGTGTTTGGATGGGCATTCTAATAGCACTAGGGGTTTATCTTGAGTTGTGAGTAAGGTAACCACCTCGCCGGATTTTACCAGGAGTCTCCGGGTTATACAAGGCATTCTTAAGACTCCAGGTTTCACTACAAAATGTCGAAAGCAAACCAAGTTTTAATTATTTCTATGTAATGATTTTTCCAAATACAGTAATCCCTCCGACTGCGCGGTAGTTCCGTTCCAGAAAAACAGCGCGCAGTACAAAACCGCGCAATGTGAACTCTATTTTGTATGAAAATGGGGGGTTCGGTTCCAAATTTTGAATAAAATTAATTTAAAGTTATAATTAAACCAAAATGAATATATACTGCCTGAAAAACATGTATTACTTCAACAACTCTTAAAAAAGAAAACACTTCATAAGTTAACAGATAAATTAACATAAATAACATTTCAAAAAACAACTTAAATTTACAAAAATTATATCAATAATCTGAATTTGTTTGGCATATTCTACCTTTACTGGCTTGAAATTGAATTTGATCTATATTGAACGTTCCAGCCACACAGTTAAAAATAAACTGAATATGTAATGCAAATTGCTACATATTTGATTTGGCTGAAATTTTAAGGCTTTTATATAGAAAAACTTCCAAATTCTCATTTCCCAAGAAAAGAAAGATATACGTGCTCGAGAATTTTTTTGGGTTGGAAAATGAAGCGGTTCTAAATTTCGAGGATTTCGTGATTTTTGGCTTGAAGACTTATTTTCAAAGATTCATAACTTCGGTTTTGGTAATGATAGACATTTTTGTCTGTTTTATTTTAAAGCTAAAAGATGAACTTAAAAAAAGACTGTTATCTACAAAAATTATTAACAAATTCCTATGTGTAAACAGTTTAGCAATAAGTCAGACAATTTCTCTCTGACATCTGCAATTTTGCTCTCTCGTGTACGAGTAGCATTAGAAATAAATCAATTTATCGAGCGCGGAAAGATAAAAATTCCATAAATTTTTGTTGTCCCGCGCTGGATAAATTAATATATTTATAACAGTAAAACTAATTTCTCCCTTAGTTAAAAACACGTTTTTCTTGAAAATTGAACGTAGAATACGTAGGGCAATCACTAAAAATCGATTTTAACATTTTATTTGTTTATAACAATAGGAATTTGCTAATAATTTTTATTGACTATACTTTTTATTAAAATTCCATCTTCTTACTTTAAAATAAAATAAAACAAAAGCTTACTATCATTAATAGAACCGAAGTAATGAATTTTTGAAAATAAGTCGTCAAACCAAAAATCACAAAATTTAGATCGCCACTATTTTTCAAAAAAAAAAATCCTCGAACACGTATATTTTTTTTCGATATCATACCAGTAAAAAATTTTTAAGCCAAATCACAAATCCGTCGGTCAGATTTTGTTCAAATCTGTTCGATTTGTAAAAGAATGACCAATGTGGGAAATTTAATTTTTTTTTTCATTTTAATTTTACGAAATTCACCTACATATTCTAAAAAAAATTTTAAACGTCGCGCAGTGTGAAATTTTAATCGCGCAGTGCGAAAATTAGTATTGAAAACTCATCTCGCGCAGTGGAAATCGCGCAGTTAAAACCCGCGCAGTCGGAGGGATTACTGTATTCCATAATTTTTATTTTATTGTGAAAATCTATGGTACAGTGAGACATCTCTTCCAATTTAAAGCTACTGCATAATTTTTTTTTAGGGTTCCGTTTTTTATAACGAACCCTAGTGGTGAGAGTAAAACGAGCTTTTCACATTATATCGATTATCTCGTAAACAATAAATACTATGGTCTTGAAATTTGAGGTGCATATAAAACTAACCTGTCCACATAAGATGATGGACACAAATAAAACTAAAGTGGTTTTCATTTGGTTTACAGGGGTATGATGTGAGACCTTTGAGAAAATACATTTTTTCATAGATTCAAGTAGGGTATCATATGAAAGGGCATAATTTTAGTATTCCTTAAACATTTATTTTGGAATTTTACCCCTCACCATTTTGTATAATTTTGAATAATGACGCTTTCTTCATGTTTTCTTACCTCGATTAGCTCCAAACATAACTGATCGAAAAACTTCAAGTACAGTGGGAATGATAGAAAAATTAGCAAGTTTTTAATGGGAAATATAGGAAATTGTGAAATGCTTATAATTATATTTATTGAGGGGGTAGAAATGAGGAGGGATTAAAACACTATTTAAAACGTGGTCAAGTGGAGTGTCATTTGGAAGAGCACCTATATTTAAGAAAACATTGCAATATTTTTTTAGAATTTTGCGATGTACGGTTTTTGAGCTATTGTCAAAAAAGTGCAAATTTTAGAACGTTCACATAGACAGAAAAATTTGAAAAAGTTCAAAGAGTTGGTATATTCACAAGTTTGGTAAATTTTGAATGAAAATCATAGCGAAGTCTCAAATAATTATATTTCTGTGCGTTTGGGGGACGGGGGTGGAGAGAGTAAAAAACCTTTTTTGACCCAAGCGAGTGAACAGTCTCATTTGAAAGAGTACCTAATTCAGAACACATTGCAATTTTTTTTGAAATTTTGCGGTGCACAGTTTTTGAGTTATTGTCAAAAAAGTGCAACTTGCAGACCCTTCCTGCCCTTCCCTACGTTTCGACAATGATTGACAGAAAAATTTTAAAAAATTCACAGAGCTAGGAAGTTTAGTAAATTTTAAATAAAAATTATAGCGAGGTCTCAAATAATTATATTTCTGAGTGTTTAGGGGAGGGAGGTGGAGAGGGTAAAAAAAACTTTTTTGACCCGCCAAAGGCGATGTTATTTGAAAGAATACCTAATTTAGAACACATCGCAATTTTTTAGACTTTAGCGATGCACAGTTTTTGAGTTATTGTCAAAAAAGTGCAACTTTCAGACCGCCCCCCTACGTTTCGACACTTATTGACCGAAAATTTTTTAAAAAATTCACAGAGTTACGAAGTTTGGTAAATTTTGAATGAAAATCATAGCGAAGTTTCAAATAATTATATTTCTGTGTGTTTAGGGGACGGGGTGGAGAGGGTAAAAAAGCCTTTTTTGATCCATGCGAGTCATTTGAAAGAGCACCTAATTTAGAACACATAGCAGTTTTTTTAGAATTTTGCGGTGCACAGCTTTTGAGTAAATTATTAAGTTAAATTAAATTATTACAGTAAATTATTGTTAAAAAAGTGCAACTTGTAGACCGTCCCCCTCCCCCCTTGCGTTTCGACACTTATTGACAGATAAATTTGAAAAAATTCACAGAGCTAGAAAATTCGGTAAATTATGAATGAAAATCATAGCGAAGTCTCAAATAATTATACTTCTGTGCGTTCAGAGGACGGAGCTGGAGAGGGTAATAAAAAACCTTTTTTGACCCAAGCGAATGGGGCATTATTTGAAATAACACCTAATTTAGAAAACATTGCAGTTTTTTTTAATTTTGAGTCGCACAGTTTTGAGTTATTGTCAAAAAGGTGCAACTTTCAGACCCCGTACGTTTCGACACTGATTGACAGAAAAATTTGAAAAAATTCAAACAGACAGGAAGCTTGGTAAATTTTGAATGAAAATCATAGCGAAGTCTCAAATAATTATATTTCTGTGTGTTGACGCAAAAATTCAATATAACGATCGTCAATGTTCATGCACCTACTGAAGATAAAGCAGATGATATTAAAGACCTGTCCTTTCTAGAACTCGAGGAAGTCATCAATAACATCCCGCGGCACGATATAAAAATCGTGGTAGGTGACTTTAATGCTCAAATCGGTAGGATTGCAGAACTTAAAACACATATCGGCCCTAACAGCTTGCATCATACCAGCAACAATAACGGTTTTCGCGCAGCCGAGCTGGCCATGATGTATGATCTAGCAATTTCCAGCACTTTCTTCCCTCACAAGAGAATTCACAAGGCAACGTGACGGAAGAACGGAAAATCAAATCGATCACGTCATAATCTCTAAGAGACACTGTACAAGTATAACTGACGTTCGATCATACAGAGGTGCTGATATGGACACCGATCATATGCTTGTCATCTTTAAGTACAAGTGCAAGTTGTCATCTACATTTAACAGACAAGCAAAAAAGACCGTGCACTGGAATGTCGAAGCATTTAAACATCCGGAAACGCTGAATAGATATCAGGAAATAATAACACAAAACATTGAAGAGCATGACATCTCTTCTGAGATGCCATTAAACTTACAAGAAGAATGGCAAACGCTTCAATCAACCATTATAGCCGCAGCACAAACTACAATCGGAAAACGACCACCGAAATCACACAACGAATGGTTTGACGACGAGTGCCGCCAATCCGTTGAAAATAAACAAAGACTGCGAGAAAAGTGGTTAACAAGGAACACCCGAAGCTCCCAAGCTGATTATCTATGCGCCAGGAAAGCCTCAGCAAAACTTCTACGTAAAAAAACGCGAACATATGAAGAGCTGCATCGAAAACATCAACCAACATACGGCCAACGGAAATTCAAAAGAGTGCTTTGCCAATGCACGGAATCTGACAAAAGATTTCCACCCAAGATCTACAGCCATCAAAAATGAAAATAATGAACTTACAACAAGTGAACGTGATGTGCTGGCAGTATGGCGATCCCACTTTCAAGACCTACTGAATAGGACGAACGAAGTTCATTCTATTCGAGCAATTGCTCCATCAACTGAGGAGATTTTTGTCCCTTACCCAGCAATAGAAGAAGTGGAAGCTGCCATTAAAAAACTGAAAAATGGCAAATCACCAGGTTTCGATGGAATTCCCGCAGAACTTCTGAAAAATGGAGGAGCAGCTCTGGTCTCACGTATATACGATCTGATTCTTGCAATCTGGGACCAAGAAGAACTACCTGCTGAATGGAAAACAGCTCTCATTGTTCCGCTACATAAGAAAGGTGACCGTCTAAAGTGTGAAAATTATCGTGGCATCGCACTGTTGAACACTGCATATAAAATACTAGCTAATGTTGTACTTGTTTGACTCATCCCGTTCGCCGAATCTATCATCGGTGACTATCAGTGTGGTTTTCGTCCCAACCGCTCAACCACAGATCAATGTTTTACATTAAGGATGATTCTGGAAAAATGTTGGGAGTACAACATCAGCATTCACCAGCTCTACGTTGATTTCAGGCAAGCATATGATAGTATCATCCGCGACAACCTCTGGTCCGCACTCATATGCCTTGGTATCCCAGAGAAACTTGTTTCTCTGTGCAAACTCACAACATCGGGATCAAATTGTAGAATAGTAATCGAAGGGTCAGTTTCTGATCCTTTCGATATAACATCAGGTGTTCGACAAGGTGATGCACTCGCGCCCATACTATTTAATTTGACGCTGGAGTACGCGATAAGAAAAAGCCGAATTGAGACACAAAACTGCATATATAACAAATCTAGTCAAGTTCTTGACTATGCAGATGATATTGTGCTTCTCGGACGTAGAACAAGCGATATTAAGGATAGTCTCTCTCAGCTTGAAAGAAATGCTAAACGGCTTGGATTATTCATCAACACCAGCAAAACTAAAGTGTTAACAACATCTAAGAACATACCTCCCGGAAATCTGGATACTGGCGACTATGAAGTGGAAAGTGTGAAAAACTTCAAATACCTCGGGTCTGTAATAACATCGTCAAATGACATGCAGGCAGATATCAAAGCCCGTGTTTCTGCCGCATACAGAGTTTTCTACGCATACTCAAAACTTCTGCGATCAAAACATCTTTTGCGGTCGTGTAAACTCACACTTTACAAAGCATTAATCCGACCTGTGCTTACATTTGGAAGTGAAAGCTGGACACTGACTTCCTCCGATTGTAGAATTCTATCAACGTTCGAGAGAAAAGTCATACGAACAATTTATGGTCCATGTAAAGTTGATGAAAATCAGTATAGAATCCGAATGAATCATGAAATCAGACAGCTTCTTGGAGGCTGCGATATAATCGGATTCATTAAATCCAACCGGATTAGATGGTTTGGTCATGTAGAAAGGGCTCCATTGGAAAGAATGATAAAAAAAGCGTCCCAACAACAACCAGCTGGTGTTCGTCGAAGAGGAAGACCTAGACAACGCTGGCGTGATGACATCATCCAAGACCTTCGTGATATAGGATGTCGAAACTGGGGTCAATTGGTCATGGAACGAGATGATTGGAAGCTGGTGGCACAGACGGTAAAATCCCTTCATGGGATGTAAACGCCAGAGAGAGAGAGAGTGTTGACGGGATGGGTGTGAGGAGGGTAAAAAAACCATTTTTGACCCAAATGAGTGGGGGTCATATTAAAAAACACCTAATATAAGAAACATTACAATTTTTTTTTAGAACTTTGAAATTCACATTTTTTGTGTTATTGTAAAAAAAATATTTTTAGTATGTAGACCCTCCCCTCCACTCCCCTAAATTTTGACGTTGATTGACCGAAAAAATCAAATTTAAACCATTTACAAGCTGGTCTAATTGAATATTTCTTGAGTTACCATAAACAGCTATGGATAAGAACTAAGATTTAACCTGGACCTCGATTCTGGTTCTGTGAGAAAAAATGAAGTGAAATGGAATTATTATTTATCTCGAATTTTGATTTCTCACAAAATAATTCCATTCCTCTAATTAGTATTCTCGTTCTCTTTTCGAGATATCGTTTTTAGTAAAAGTTCTAAACTAGCAAAAATTTTTAAAATGGAATTAATCTGTCAGTTTATTTACTTGTTTTTGTATTTCATGTAATTGTGTTTCATGTATTGTACGTTTGATGAAACTGTTGTTGAAGAAATCCTTATAACGATTAGAAAAATAGAGTAATAGATATTATTTAAATTTTTAATGTCTATGGAACATGGAATGTTAATGGAACTATGTTGATGGAACATTCAACCATTTCAATTTTTAATGATAAACCTTCCAAAACCATAAACGAACTGTTACAGAATATTGTACTTCTTGAACTTGACAGGCAGGCTTATTATATTATTATAATTATTTAATTCAGGATTATTATAATTATTTAGTTATGTCTTTTAAATACATATAAATAACTATAATTTTAATTTAAACTAATTATTCTGCTACTGACATAATGTAAGTAAATGACTAATTTTAGGCCAGTAAAAATAGTATTTGAACAACAAAAAAATTCGTTACAGCAAACTGACAACGGGATATTGTGGAACACGATATTGTAAAAGAGGGAAACATAAATCGAACCAACAGCTGCTATCCGGGGGGGAGTGGGGTGGGTTTTTAGGGGTTGAAGACAGTTTTTTGTGATTTCTGGCTAAACCGTGCATCCTATCAAAAAGAGTTATATGTAAAAGTTGTAGGAAATGAAAAGATCTACAACTTTTGCACGGACCATTTTTACCCTAACCTCAAAATTTTTCGAAACCGATTTTTTTCTTTTTTCGTTTTTTCTTTGACAACAAAACTTTTAAGTTTTCAGCTCAAACGTTGGCAAAAGATACCTCTATTTATTGCAAAAAGGCAGACTAAAATTGTAATTGTTGATTTTTTCTTCGAACAATTTCTATCAAGCTCGAAAACGAAAGCATATAATTATTCATAAATGTATTTTGAAATGATCGTTGTTTACGTAATCATAAAAAAATTTAAACGATTTTATTAATTAGTAACAATTATTCAACGATAAATATGCAAATTACCTCGAAAAAGGTGATTTTTCGGTTTTTTCAATTTTCCCGCCTTTTTTCCCTTAGCAATATACCTTTTTTTACCATTTATCACAAGTAGACATAACAACGAGTAAGTGGGCCAAAAAAGAACTCTGTGGGAGACGTAGTTTTAAGAGGAATCGCAGTTAAAAATTAGGTTTTTTTTTTTAAAAACTTAAATTTAACAACAACGTCTAAATATTTCCCTCCGAAAAAATTACTGCCTTTTTGCAATAAATAGAGGTATCTTTTGACAACGTTTGAGCTTCGTAAAATTTTTGTTGTCAAAGAAAAAAAGAAAAAAGAAAAAAATCGGTTTTTCGCATTTTTTTCGAAAAATTTTGAGGTTAGGGTAAAAATGATCCGTGCAAAAAGTTGTAGATCTTTTCATTTCCTACAACTTTTACATATAACTCTTTTTGATAGGATGCACGGTTTAGCCAGAAATCACGAAAAACTGTCTTCAACCCCTAAAAACCCACCCCACTCCCCCCCGGATAGCAGCTCTTGGTTCGATTTATGTATCCCTGTTTTACAATATCGTGTTCCACAATATTTTGCTGTGAGCTTGCTGTAACGAATTATTTTTTCTTTCTAATTTTTTCTCCTATTATTACTGGCCTATTTATATAAACTTAAAAACAAAAATGTGTTTCGGGAAACATGTGCAAAAATCGCCACAAATCAACTAAAATTTCTTTTTGATTTATCGTAATCTTTTTTCGACATCCTTTTCTCTATTTTTGTGTTTCTATACAAAATTTCAAAGCAAATAATCTCACTTCATATACAAATTTGTTGACGAGATAATTTAACAGTTCATCCCACAAATGCGGAATTTATTTTCTAATTCGAATGCACCGGAATGTAAAAATCCCATTTAGTACGAAATTCCACGAAATAATTCCATACAACCAGAATCTAGCTATACTGAAGTAACACTTTTTGTGTCATTTTTGATCAATGTAGATGTGAATGTAGTTTATTATTGGCATTTACGATGTTGTTACTTTAAACTTCGAAATAGATTCGATGATAAGCACGGTCTGGTAGTTAAGTGCGTGTCACAATTTGAGAGATTATATCTCCTAAAATGATGTAGAAAATTACGTTGAAATAACTGAAAAGTGGTTTGGAATTGTTCGTGTTTTTTCAGTTTATTCAGTTATTTCAGTCAAATCGAACGCAGCATATGTATATTCTACTAAGGGGTATCCCGCGGGCTGCGCCCCCCCAAACAAACTATCCAACTATGGAAAACAAACTATCTGTCATATAAATAATTAATTTTCTTATTAATATCGAAATGATATAAATAATAAATTTGAACGAAATGGCTGAAAGACTACATTATCGAAAAATTTAAATACCGTAAATGGAATTTTTATGAATAAAAAGGAATAATTTTTATTTGAAAGGGTTTTTTGTGAACAATAAGCTTAAGTCATATTGGAAATCACTTGAATTTTGGAATTCGAAATAACTTTTCATTTTCTCTGAAATTCCCTTAGAAAAATTTTTTGTGTTTCGGGCCAGGATTTGAACTCACATTCATCAGAGAGGTATGTTCAAATCCCGTGTGTTTTGCACAACTTAGCCGTACACAACTTATGACGTACCATATTTTAATTTTCATGTTAAGATAATTTCTAAATTGAAACTTCATCATTTTTCATATTTACCTAAGTTGAATCTTTCATCGATTACATATTGGAAATTGCTTTTCTTTGGGATTTTTTGTATTAAATTTCTAAATATTACGTTGTATGAATTCATAGGATGAAAGAATATTTCGTCAACACTTACGTCAACATTCTAATCAACATCCTAAGTCACGAGTGGAAAGTCATTATGGTACGAAACACAAAAAATTTTTCTAAAGGAATTTTAGAGAAAATGAAAAGTTATTTCGAATTGCAAAATTCAAGTGATTTCCAATATGTACTTAAGCTTAATTGTTCACAAAAAACCCTTCCAAATTAAAAATTCCCCTGAAGTTGACTATATTTCCTAACCAAAGATATAGCAATGAATTCACCATGCGTTAGATATTAAGTTTCGCATTTATTGGCAACAATCAATAATGACTTTACACTCGTGACTTAGGATGTTGATTAAAATGTTGACTTAAGTGTTGACGAAATATTATCTTGTCCTATGCATACATACATCGTAATATCTAGAAATTTAATACAAAAAATCTCAAAGAAATAATTTTATGTTCTATAACAAAAATAAACAAAAACAATAAAAAATAAATATAGGGTTCGCGTTGAACCCCGAACCTTTCTCACAACTCTCTACATCGACAATGACAACGAAATTTTGTACTGAGTTTTTTCAACATCATTTTATTAAATTGGCTTAAATTGTTAAATGTTTAAAAATGTATATTATAGCACAAACTGTTTTTTGTCCCAATAATATCAAATGTTTGCAACCTACATTGTTTTTAAAAATTGTTAAAAATCTATATTTTTCTATGCTGTTATGTTCGCTGTTCTATAGAACAATTTTCTGGGTCACTCTTGCTAAAATAGTGGGGAAGTTGAACAAAGGGGAGTTAAGAAAAGCATTTCAAATATTTATATTGGCTTACATACAAAACACAACTACAATCATTTAAAAAATTCTCTCTGAAATTTCTCATGTTTTTGCTTTAAACGATTTAAGTTTGTTTGTGAAGTATATTAATTACTATAAATCAAGCATAATATATAGCATGTTTTTACCTATATAGGTTCAAAAGCAAAATTTAAACATATTACATATATTGTGACTAATTGAATTGAAAAAAAACAGATTTAATTAAAACAACAACAAAAACTATAAATAACTTTAAAAAAATCCTCTGAATGCATTCTAAATTTTATTAAAACAATAACAAACACTACAATTACAAATAACTAAAAAAAATCTTCGTAATGACGTCACACGATCTTTTATGATGAAGCTGTTATCTTATATTGCAAGAAAAATACTCAAATATGTAGCAGTTTTTGTTTTTCTTTAATTTATTTCACAGGAATATACCTATAAAAAATAATGATCGAAAAATCACTATTATATGATTTTTAGCACTGCCTGTCAAAAATAATTAATTTTCTTTATATCAAAATGATAATAATTTGCACGAAAGAGGAAAAGACAGTAGCAATAACTTTAAAAAACTACATTCGGTCAATTTAAAATTCGTAAACAAAATTTTTATGATTATTATGTATTTATGAATAAAAAAACAATAATTTTAAAATTCCAATTACTTCTTTACTTACTTGAGTTTAATTGATCTCAAAAATCCAAAATAATTTTAATGTTATTTAAAAATATTAAAAAAAAACAATAAAAAATGTACTACGTCATCAGCGTTACGACCGTATAGAGGGATAGACTCACGGCTATTATATTATAGATTTTGTGTTGTAAAACATTGTAATTACTTATTAAAAAAATAGATCAAATCAAAACACACCACAATACTCCATATCACACGATATTGCGAATTATCAATTCATTATGATAAAGGAAAAATATGGAGGGGTTGAAATCTGAAGGCTCTGAGATATCAAGACTACCGTCTGGATTAGGGATTTTGATATAGTTTTCGGCAAAAAACTTTTATGTTGACATTATTTTTAGTTTTGGGCATCGATGTATGTCAAACATAAAACTAACACGAAACATCAATCCGTTACCGGAAAGTTATAACAGATCATAAATTAACATAATTTTGTGACAAGATGATACAATCAACAAACTGCTAAAAAACCTCTCCATTTAAATTTACGAGAAAATATTACAAAATCAAAGATTGAAAGTTTTTCCAAAATTCTTAAAATATTGCAATAATTATAAAACAATCAAATATACAAACTTTTTTCAAAATCATAAAAATATTTCAAAAATTATTACAAAATCAAAAATTGAAACTTTTTCCAAAATTCTAAAAATAATTCAAAAATTCGATACTCAAAAACCTTTTATTACAAAATTCTAAAAATATCGCAAAAATTATAACAAAATCAAAAATACAAACATTTTCAAAATTCCATAAATATTCCAAAAGTTATAATAAAATCAAATATAGAAATTTTTCAAAATTCTAAAAATATTCCAAAATTCTTATAAAATCAAAAATTGAAACTTTTTTCAAAATCCTAAAACTATTCCGAAAATTCTTACAAATTCAAAAACTCAAACTTTTTCTAAAATTCTAAAAACATTGCAAAAATTATAAAGAAATCAAATATAAAAACTTTTTTAAAGATTCTAAAAATATTCCAAAAATTATAATAAAATCAAAACCAAAATATTGACCAAGCGTCCAATTGACCAAGCCATTGATTTCACATTGATTGGAAACAATGACTATACAATCGTGATTTAGGATGTAAATTAGAATAGAAATGTTCCCCGTTCTAAGAATGCACACAAAGTATTGTCTAGAAATTTAATGCAAAAAATCCCATATAATGTAAAAACATTTCCATAATATGGAGTCTAATGACAGTGGAAAAATTTAACTTAAGTAAAAAATAATTAAGTGATGAAGAAGTTTCAACTTTGAAATTGTCATCGCCTCAACGGCGTAATCGATAGCGTGTCTGCCCAAGGATTCGAACCGGGCACTGATGAGGTAGGTTCGAATCCCAACCAAAACACGAAAAATGTGAAGTGGAGTTTTTTTCTGAGCAACTTCAAACCATACCTTTGAATTGAAAAAATTCCAATTACTCCTTTACTTACTTTAGTTTAATTGATCTCAAAAAAAAATCCAAAATTAATAAAATCAAAACTTTAAACTTTTCTCAAAATTCATAAAAATATCGCAATAATTATAATAAATTCAAATATGCAAACTATTTTCAAAATTCCAAAAATATTCCAAAAATTATAACAAAATCAAACATTCCCATGTCCAATTCATGCTCAATTACATTTAATGTATACAAATCAGTACCTCGGAGGTAAACTGCACTATGTTCTATACTTCTATGTAATTTACTAGTAACATAGTGCAGTTTACCTCCGAGGTATAGAAATAATTAATTTCATTATTCCCAAAAAATTGGGTAAAAAATAATGCAAATCATTCTTTTGACACACAAAACAATATTTTTTATTTTGGTCTCACATAATATCCCGACCATCAAGATTTCTCCGAATTCAATGTTCCTACTCGTAATCACTTAAAATGAACGCTTTTTAAGCAAAAAATATGCAAATTTCCTTGTTTTGACACACTTGACGATTTTTTGACACACTTCCGTTATCGAACACGTCGTCCTTTCTTCTTACCATTCAGTATACCTATCATCGCAAAAATAACCAAAAGGCTGTAAAAAAGCCGCGCCATGTTTTTCTTTAGCTTGAAACTATCATTTTAACTATAACAAATAAATTCTTGTATCTTATTCTTTACAAAAACTTCTCAAATCATAAAGCACTAGTTATAAAATTTCTTAATGGCATTTTGTTTTCTAAAGATCTAGCTATATTACATAATTTAAGTAATACTCTAGAACTACATATCATAATTCTAAAATATATAATAAATATGCACATTTTTTAAAATTTATTTAAGCAGAGGAAATATAATTTATTTTTTTTTTCTATAAAAAACCGCTCACTTTCACTTACATATTTCTTGAACAAAAACCTTGGTGCGACCTTTTCTTAATATGACAATAAAGCCAACCGCATAGTGACTATGGTTGACTCATAATAAACATTATATTGAAATAACCATTGATTAAATAGCAATCTTAAATGAATATCAATGAATGTTAAAATTCAGTACGAAAAGAAATTTATTGATAATGCTATTTCATAGTCAACGTTATATTGTTATAGTTGCCATTTGCTAGATATTCTTACAGCAAATCATGTCTTATATAAAATTAAGCATACCGTAATAATATAAAGGGAATTTCAAATAGATTACGATACTTCAGAAAAATTGTAGAAAATGTGATACTGACTTAATTAATATAATTAGAAGTCCACTGTTGAATTCATCGGCTTTTCACAGTCGTCTGAAAATAGACCTTAGGAATGACATTATTAAATTAATTGAGAAAAGGTCGCACCAAGGTTTTTGTTCAAGAAATATGTAAGTGAAAGTGAGCGGTTTTTTATAGAAAAAAAATAAATTATATTTCCTCTGCTTAAATAAATTTTAATAAATGTGCATATTTATTATATATTTTAGAATTATGATATGTAGTTCTAGAGTATTACTTAAATTATATAATATAGCTAGATCTTTAGAAAACAAAATGCCATTAAGAAATTTTATAACTAGTGCTTTATGATTTGAGAAGTTTTTGTAAAGAATAAGATACAAGAATTTATTTGTTATAGTTAAAATGATAGTTTCAAGCTAAAGAAAAACATGGCGCGGCTTTTTTACAGCCTTTTGGTTGTTTTTGCGACGATTTGACTGTTTTTTGTAAAGTTATAATATAATAAGGGAGAATCAAATTATTATTATCCATATAAAATGTTTTCTACAGAGAACTTTACTCTCGATTTTTTATCAATCTAGGACCTAGGTGCAATATTTTAAAAAATAAAAGTATCGTTTTTATGTAAACAGGTCTCAACTCATGACATGAACAAGTCATGAAAAAGTAAAAGAAATATTCGAAAATAAGTCTAAAGCAATGCATTCGAAAATTAATAAAATTATTACATACAACGGAAACACACACATAAAAACTATAGTCTTTGACTAATAATTTTAAAAAATTAACATAACAATTTTATAAAAGTTCTTGAGGATAGCATAAAAGCTTAAATCGATTGTTATTTACTCTAAATAAATAATAAACAAAACAACATTGTGCGAAAAAAGATGTGAAATTAAGTGTTTCGCAATTAAACAATTTTTTTAAAAATTCTTGATTATGTTCAGCCAAGTACCATTGGTGTCTTCCATAAACTTTATAGTCTATGATTGACTGAAAGTTTTAAAAAATTTCAGTTTTTACGGTTATATATCACCTCAGTCTCGAAATCGGCACATATTTGTCATTTTCGCCTTATCTTACCACATAAATATACGTAAATACATATATTTTCATTTTCAGTGAGAAAGTCGTTGTGAATAATGGATAATAAACAATCAAGTCCTCACCATAAGGGTTTTGTTATATTTTTTCAAAGTACGGAACCCTTAAAATAATAATAAAATTTTCTCAAATTCTTTTCTTTATATCTCATAAAGCTTTAAAACACAAAATTTCAAAGCCTACTAAATTATTTTTTAATCTCATCACTTCAAAATAATTACCAACGTTCTAAAATAAAATGAAATAAAAATTAAAATTTACTATCGATATAACATTTGTTGGGTTCTCTCAGATAACAAATTTACATAATAGACCAAATACATGTTTTCATAACATCGTTTTCTTAACACATCAATAATAGGTCTTTTTACTGAAAGCATATTCTAAATATATTCTTTTTTCTCAGTGGCGTAGCGACATACGGGTTTGTTCGGGTTTAAACCCCCCCCTCCCCCCCATTGAAATTTTAAAGTTTCTGTAATCTAGAAGAATTGCTCTAATATTCTAATATTAAGATTTTTTTCCCTGGTATCTTACGAATGAATTGAACAGTTGCTTTCTTTTCATTCCACAGAACCCCACCCTTTCTATGTTGTCATAGTGATAGCACACATACTCACTAGCACACATTCTCAAAAAGTTGACTGCTAGCTGCATGCCACGATACGTACTATAAATGGTACTATCAGATCCAACCCTTTTCCTCGGCCCCTGTTTTAAGCAATATCGCTCCACATGCACTCAGACGCTCGCATGCTCTCATGCGTAAACATTAAAAGGTAACCAACAACATCACGTTACCCTTGCACGAATATTACGGTGACCACACTCGTTGTCGATTGAAGTCAAGAAAACCTCTACATAAAACTGTCAGCAACCTGCTGGCAACTAATTTTAATATCTTGGATGCCTGGGACTCCTCCTGGCATTATTACAACACAACTGGCCTTTCTATTACTAACCCGACTTCTACCCAACCTGGTTTCGATCTGCCACGTCATACCTGGACTACAATCATCTGAATAAGAACGAATCATGTACGTTGTGCTTATTCTTTCTACAAGTTGGGTATTTCAGAGTCCCCTGAGTGTGACTGCGGGCTCCACAACAAACCATAAAACACATTGCAACTGTGTGTCCAATTCGACGATACAATGGCGACATCTCAGACATCTATTTGGCAGCTTCTGACGTAGTAGCATGGATAGACTCGCTCGATGTAAACATCTAATGTTCAAATGTACTGCCCAATGTTCAAATATTTTACTTTTTACTTTTTTACTCATAGACGCGCAATCAAATCGATTGTAAGTTCATTTAATGTGTATCCATGTTCTGTTTTAGGTGGATTTCATAGAAGAGTCTACCTATTTTAAGTTTAATTTTTAATGTGTCACAAAAAAAAACCTTAGCGTATGGTTTTATAAAAAAACCTTAGCGTATGGGCGTATAAAAAAAAAATAGTGATACAATAATTTGGAAAAAATAACAAATATTATGTCAAAGGTAGCTTGTTCCACATATTTTTATTTCAAAATTTATGCAAATTTATAATTTTTTTCTATAGCAACTGTTAAAACATGCTATTATCAACTCAAATTAGAGGGAAAAATAGCACTTTACCATCAAGGGTAGATAAAGTAGTACTTTAACAGAAAGGGTAGATAAAGTATTTTGCTGTTGATATTCTTCAAGTTTTTCCATTTTTGAAAGCACAGGTATTCTCTTTGATGTACCATCCGCGAGTTTTCAGGCAATTCAAAATTTCAGGCCATCTACGAATTGTCTCTGAAGCCTCCTCTTCCATATTAGAAGGCAGTTTTCTTCTGTAATATCGCACATATTGACAAACCCAAACTATCTAGTTTTCAAATTCAATTTTTGCAAAAAACAAAAAAAATTGATTTGTTTGTTTGTTTATAAAACTAAAATAGTACATTATGATGCTAGGACGTAAAGCTAAAGATTTTGGACGGATGTGGAGTTTGTAAATCGAGGCGCTAGCAGAGATTTGCACCCACATTAAGTCCAAAATAGCTTACGTCCGTGCATCATATACTATTTTTTATTCGCCGCAAGCAAAATATTTTAAGAAAAGTTGTTTATTCTAAATTAACACATCAATAATAGGTCAATAATAGGTCAACAACAAATGATAACAACTATTTTAATTGGATAATGAAATTTTGAATTTGAGGGTTGCTTTGATAAAAAATTTTATTTTTCATAGAATTTACAAATACAAATGCTTTTCACTTTTTTGGACGTAGCTATGACAACAAAATAAATAGCTGAAAAGTGATACTTTAAAGCCGCAAATCACAGTAATAAACTTTAATATGTAGGCGAATAAAAAAGTTATCAAAGCCTACCTATACTCATTTTTTCGTGAAACTGTTTTTTTCCTGATACTTTTAAATTAAATTTATCATTGATTTTTCGGCATTTTTTGGTCTTCTTCAACAATTGCTATAGAAAAAAATGTTGTATTCCACACGACGATAAAATTTCATTATCTTCTCGATGCTGACGCCTCGACGCTAAAATAGCTCTCGAAGATAAAGTGCAATTTTATCATCTTGTACAATAAATAACTATTAATTTAGAATAAACATTTTTTTTTTAAAATATTGTGCATGCGGCGAATAAAAAATAGTATATGATGCACAGACGTAAACTATTTTGGACTTAATGTGGATGCAAACTCCACATACGTCCAAAATCTTTAGCTTTACGTCCTAGCATCATAATGTACTATTCTGGCGTCTTTTATTTATGCCCACTGGTTTACTATTTTGTCTACAATTCTTTCTTTATAAGTACATCTGTAACCTGTACATCGTGAAATAGGAATTGAGAAATAAATTACAGCAATTTTTTCATAACTAGTATTCCGTGCCGCGGGAAATAGCAATTTCGTATTAGAAAATTTTCTTTATTTCATTCATTGCACTTTTTTCTCAATTCCCAATTCCCAGGGAAATGCAGAAATAGACGTACCATAGAATACCATTTTTATTTTAAATTACTTATTTGAACGAATCAGTACCTCGATTCTGGTTCCATGAGAAAAAATGAAGTGGAATGGAATTATTATTTATCTCGAATTTTGATTTCTCACTAAATAATTCAATTCCACTAATTGGTATTCTCGTTCTCTTTTCGAGATAGCCTTTTTAGTACAAGTTCTAAACTAGTACAAATTTTTGAAGATGGAATTCTTTTGTCAGTTGATTGACTTGTTTTTATTTGTGTTTCTTTCGATAGCTAGTTTAAAAGTTCGCTATAGATTTTAGCTGTAAAATTGTTCTTCAGAATTTAATAAATAGTGTGTTTGAATAGTGTATTTTGCCACATCGTCCCATTTCCCTATTTCCGTCTGCCTTATCAAATCTCCGAGAAGCATACAAAACAATATGTTTTGTATATAAATTAAATAAATAATTTAATTTTTCTAAAAGAGTTATTGATAAATAATAAAATAAAATATCGTTAACTCCCACGCGCCAAATCCATATTCTCCTCTAAATAATTAACTAAAATTTCTTTTGGCATGATTACTTGAAGTTAGGCGCAAGCGGATTTTTTTTAAATTTTTTTAGGGTAATATTAGTAAATGTAGTAATAGGGAACGTTTTGATCTGTTTATCTTATATACACATAGGAAATCGGGATAGTAAATTTTGTAGAAGGAACATATTTGAATAACATCGTATCAAAAAAGTGTAATTTTGTGATTCTATATCAAATAGAAAAAAATCTTGGCGCCTAAGTAGATATCTTTTTGATTTATCGTAACTTTTTTCGACATTTTTTTCTCCATTTTTGTGGGTCTATACAAAATTTCAAATCAAATAATCGCATTTCGTCTATAAATTCGTTGACGAGATAATTTGACAGTTCATCCCACAAATGCGGCATTTATTTTCTCATTCCACTGAATCTGAATGCAAAAATCCCATTTAGAAATCTCATTCCACGAAATAATTCCATACAACCAAAATCTAGCTACTAGCTACTTTTTTTTCGTTACTTCAAACATTTATTGCTCAGTGTTAATTTCAATTTGAAGAGAGAAGTTGTGTTCTTGCGTCTTTGAATTTTACAAATAGATTTAGATTTTACATAGTTTACAAGGTAAGAAATCTTTTTCTTTTAAATTAATTATTTAATGTAAAATAATTTAAGACAGTTAAAAATAATCATTAATCTACTTATAAAAAAATCATTAATTAAAAAAATTAAAATTAAGGAAACATTAAAATGAAGTATATGAGCAATTTCACGAAGATTCAACAACGTTTTGACTTGACCCCTTTTAATTTTGATTATTTTTTGTTTATAGATAGTCTTTGATAAATAAAAAATACAAGTTCTCTTAGAATTTTTTTTTTCGACCAGGGGTCTTCACAGGGTGCCCCTCAGTTTTTGTTTTTTGTGATGTGAGTGCATTTTGACGAGCGATTGTAGAAAAACTACTCAATCGATTTTCATAAATGATATGTCGTTGAATAGGTATTAGAGCAAAGTTTTTAAAAATGTACACTGTTAATTTTTTGAAATAATTTTTAACGGTGTAACATAAGAAAAAACGGTGTAATTGAAAAAAAGATGGCATAGCCTTTTTTTTTTTTTTTTTTTAAACTAAATTGAAGCTTATTTTATATCTAGCAACTTGTGAAAGTTTGGGACTAGCGTCATTTTTTGTTTTAGAGATAAAATTCGTTGTGCATATGACTGTCGGGAATCAGTTTTTTTTGTTCTGAAGGAAAATTATAAAAATGGCGATTTTTAGATTCAGATTTTTTTTTTATGCTAAATATCAAATATTTTATTATTAAATGAACTTTTTAAAAAGCAATTTCAGTCAAGTTCAGCAAAATTTTGCGACATTTTGACTCGACCCTTTTTAATTTGGTTTATTTTGGTCTATATTTAAAAAAAATTCTACTTGAAGCCGTATTTTTAATTTATCAAAGGCTATCTGTAAACTAAAATTAAACCAAATTAAAAAGGGTCGAGTCAAAATGTCGCAAAATTCGCAAGTTTTATGAAAATCGATTGAGTAGTTTTTCTACAATTGCTCGTCAAAATGCACTCACATCACAAAATAACAAAAATTGAAAGACACCCTGTGAAGAGGCCTGGTCGAAAAAAAAAGTTCTAAGAGAACTTGTATTTTTTATTTATCAAAGACTATCTATAAACAAAAAATAATCAAAATTAAAAGGGGTCAAGTCAAAAAGTTGTTGAATCTTCGTGAAATTGCTCATATATTATTGTAAGGAATTATAAATATAACTAATTAATTGGTTTATTGGGGTAAACTATTAAGTCTTATAAAATAATTCTTGACCCCCCCCCCAATGGAAAATTCTGGCTACGCCACTGTTTTTTCTAATACTTTTATAATTATCAACTTCCATTTAATATATTAATAAAACATTTGATGGGTTTTCTTTTCATAAAGTGCAATTTTATCATCTTGTACAATAAATAACTATTAATTTAGAATAAACATTTTTTTTTTAAAATATTGTGCATGCGGCGAATAAAAAATAGTATATGATGCACAGACGTAAACTATTTTGGACTTAATGTGGATGCAAACTCCACATACGTCCAAAATCTTTAGCTTTACGTCCTAGCATCATAATGTACTATTCTGGCGTCTTTTATTTATGCCCACTGGTTTACTATTTTGTCTACAATTCTTTCTTTATAAGTACATCTGTAACCTGTACATCGTGAAATAGGAATGGAGAAATAAATTACAGCAATTTTTTCATAACTAGTATTCCGTGCCGCGGGAAATAGCAATTTCGTATTAGAAAATTTTCTTTATTTCATTCATTGCACTTTTTTCTCAATTCCCAATTCCCAGGGAAATGCAGAAATAGACGTACCATAGAATACCATTTTTATTTTAAATTACTTATTTGAACGAATCAGTACCTCGATTCTGGTTCCATGAGAAAAAATGAAGTGGAATGGAATTATTATTTATCTCGAATTTTGATTTCTCACTAAATAATTCAATTCCACTAATTGGTATTCTCGTTCTCTTTTCGAGATAGCCTTTTTAGTACAAGTTCTAAACTAGTACAAATTTTTGAAGATGGAATTCTTTTGTCAGTTGATTGACTTGTTTTTATTTGTGTTTCTTTCGATAGCTAGTTTAAAAGTTCGCTATAGATTTTAGCTGTAAAATTGTTCTTCAGAATTTAATAAATAGTGTGTTTGAATAGTGTATTTTGCCACATCGTCCCATTTCCCTATTTCCGTCTGCCTTATCAAATCTCCGAGAAGCATACAAAACAATATGTTTTGTATATAAATTAAATAAATAATTTAATTTTTCTAAAAGAGTTATTGATAAATAATAAAATAAAATATCGTTAACTCCCACGCGCCAAATCCATATTCTCCTCTAAATAATTAACTAAAATTTCTTTTGGCATGATTACTTGAAGTTAGGCGCAAGCGGATTTTTTTTAAATTTTTTTAGGGTAATATTAGTAAATGTAGTAATAGGGAACGTTTTGATCTGTTTATCTTATATACACATAGGAAATCGGGATAGTAAATTTTGTAGAAGGAACATATTTGAATAACATCGTATCAAAAAAGTGTAATTTTGTGATTCTATATCAAATAGAAAAAAATCTTGGCGCCTAAGTAGATATCTTTTTGATTTATCGTAACTTTTTTCGACATTTTTTTCTCCATTTTTGTGGGTCTATACAAAATTTCAAATCAAATAATCGCATTTCGTCTATAAATTCGTTGACGAGATAATTTGACAGTTCATCCCACAAATGCGGCATTTATTTTCTCATTCCACTGAATCTGAATGCAAAAATCCCATTTAGAAATCTCATTCCACGAAATAATTCCATACAACCAAAATCTAGCTACTAGCTACTTTTTTTTCGTTACTTCAAACATTTATTGCTCAGTGTTAATTTCAATTTGAAGAGAGAAGTTGTGTTCTTGCGTCTTTGAATTTTACAAATAGATTTAGATTTTACATAGTTTACAAGGTAAGAAATCTTTTTCTTTTAAATTAATTATTTAATGTAAAATAATTTAAGACAGTTAAAAATAATCATTAATCTACTTATAAAAAAATCATTAATTAAAAAAATTAAAATTAAGGAAACATTAAAATGAAGTATATGAGCAATTTCACGAAGATTCAACAACGTTTTGACTTGACCCCTTTTAATTTTGATTATTTTTTGTTTATAGATAGTCTTTGATAAATAAAAAATACAAGTTCTCTTAGAATTTTTTTTTTCGACCAGGGGTCTTCACAGGGTGCCCCTCAGTTTTTGTTTTTTGTGATGTGAGTGCATTTTGACGAGCGATTGTAGAAAAACTACTCAATCGATTTTCATAAATGATATGTCGTTGAATAGGTATTAGAGCAAAGTTTTTAAAAATGTACACTGTTAATTTTTTGAAATAATTTTTAACGGTGTAACATAAGAAAAAAACGGTGTAATTGAAAAAAAGATGGCATAGCCTTTTTTTTTTTTTTTTTTTAAACTAAATTGAAGCTTATTTTATATCTAGCAACTTGTGAAAGTTTGGGACTAGCGTCATTTTTTGTTTTAGAGATAAAATTCGTTGTGCATATGACTGTCGGGAATCAGTTTTTTTTGTTCTGAAGGAAAATTATAAAAATGGCGATTTTTAGATTCAGATTTTTTTTTTATGCTAAATATCAAATATTTTATTATTAAATGAACTTTTTAAAAAGCAATTTCAGTCAAGTTCAGCAAAATTTTGCGACATTTTGACTCGACCCTTTTTAATTTGGTTTATTTTGGTCTATATTTAAAAAAAATTCTACTTGAAGCCGTATTTTTCATTTATCAAAGGCTATCTGTAAACTAAAATTAAACCAAATTAAAAAGGGTCGAGTCAAAATGTCGCAAAATTCGCAAGTTTTATGAAAATCGATTGAGTAGTTTTTCTACAATTGCTCGTCAAAATGCACTCACATCACAAAATAACAAAAATTGAAAGACACCCTGTGAAGAGGCCTGGTCGAAAAAAAAAGTTCTAAGAGAACTTGTATTTTTTATTTATCAAAGACTATCTATAAACAAAAAATAATCAAAATTAAAAGGGGTCAAGTCAAAAAGTTGTTGAATCTTCGTGAAATTGCTCATATATTATTGTAAGGAATTATAAATATAACTAATTAATTGGTTTATTGGGGTAAACTATTAAGTCTTATAAAATAATTCTTGACCCCCCCCCCCAATGGAAAATTCTGGCTACGCCACTGTTTTTTCTAATACTTTTATAATTATCAACTTCCATTTAATATATTAATAAAACATTTGATGGGTTTTCTGGATACAAACATAACAAATATTTTTATCGAAAACAACTATATGTTTGCAAACTAATCTGGGTTCGTGTTTAAGTTTTTTAACTGTTGTTAAATATTACCAATATTGAGGGATAATAAATTTCAATTCGCACAATTTTGTGTTTTTCAATTCTGTACATTTGGTTGGTTTTTGAAAATTCGCCAAAATGATACTAAATTACTACATTAATATCAATGCTACCAACGTGGTATAAAAATTTGTAAAAACATTTTACTAAAAGTTTGGGAAAGCAAAATTTTGATTTTATAAACTTTCAGAAAAAAGCATGAATGCTGACTTTTTTTTTACTAATGAGAAACATATAGTTAAATAAGATATACTTTTATTGATAACTTTGAATACAGTTGTAGAAAAAATGCAAATTATTCGAAATGAAAATTTTAACCTTCAAAACCTATTCGGTGCACAGTATATATACTAGTAGCGTCTTTCAAAACATGGCGCGCAAGACACTACCGCGTCTCTTGATTATTGATAACTTTGAATACAGTTGTAGAAAAAATGCAAATTATTCGAAATGGAAATTTTAACCTTCAAAACCTATTCGGTGCACAGTATATATACTAGTAGTGTCTTTCAAAACATGGCGCGCAAGACACTACCGCGTCTCTTGATATTTAGAAATAAAAATTTTTGAAATCTCTCCGGCACATAGACACACATTTTTTTTTTTGCTTTTTTAGAATCAGTAGGTCCTAAAACGTCGAGGAATGCCAAAAAAGTGGGATAAGAATTTCACTTTTTTTCTGGAGAATGTAATACTACGGAAAAGTTATTCATTTTTTTCTTCATATATTTGCAATATTTTAAAATTCTATTTATTTTAATCGTTATTCGTGATTTTTTATTTATTTATTGCATAATAAAAATCTGAAACCATTGTGTTGATTATTGTTTTAGAATAGGTTGCTTAAAAACCTCAGTGGTTTGGATTATTAAAATATTATAGAAATATTGTGAAAAATCTTGAATATTAAAAACTTAGTCAAATATGTTGATCGAAACGGTTATTATAACCATCAGACACTAATTTTGGGGTATCTCAACAACGTATATGTTCAAGCACCAAACATCAGCGAAACTATGCATGATCACCCTGTTGCAATAATTGTAATTATATATTATCAAATTCAATCCAAACCGGTTACAGTCTTTAAAAATAAAGAAATATTCGTCATATATTTTAATTTATAATTTAAAAATCACTTCAATTGTATCTCATAGTCATAGTAGTTAAAGTGTGTTTTAAATTGAATTATTTTTGAATTTATAATGAAAATTGAAAACTAAGTCTTTGATTAATAATAATATTTTGATTTTATTTTTAAAATATAAATATATTTTCGATCTCTAAGATATGTTCTTCAGGAAAGAAGTTTCTATACACGAGTTTATAGAAACTTCTTCCCTGAAGAAGATCTCTTAGAGATCGAAAATATATTTGGAAAAATAAAATCAAAATATCAAAGTGATAAAGACTTAGTTTTCATTATAAATTCAAAAATAATTCAAATCAAATTAATAATACTTTTGCGTCTCAACTAAATATTTAAGTATTAAACCATTTTATGTGGATAGTTGGTTAAGTGAAATTAATAATAAAAAATAGCACCAGTTAGTGTTTGTGAAACATTACAGTTTCATTGTATTCACATTGGAGATTTGCCGTATTATTGATAGTTATTGATCTCTTGGCTGCATCAAGGTTGCAATATTTATTATAAGTCGCGTTCGCCCCATTGAATATCAAACTTGCTCAAATTCGCTTTGATCTACTCTACCTCGAACACGTTGTGTAATTGGAAAGCATTTTATTTTTCAATTTTATTTAGATCGGTTATAAACATATTTTGGTATTCTTAATAATAAAACGATCCAGTCGGATCTAAATGAAAGCACAAAATAAATATTTTCAATAATAATAGAATTGTGTTGTATTTGAAATATTTTCAAATTTTTGGTGTTGTATTGTGAACTACTCAAAAGTTATTTTGAGCAACTATTTTGTTCCAAAGAAACGCATGTATAATCAATTAAAGCTGTTCTTCCCATACATTTGGCAAACGTGGTAAGTTTCAGTTCAGTGATAAATAAAAAGGAAGTTCTTCAACTTCAACCACTTTCGTGAGGAATTTTTCAAAAAATTATGAGAATTTATCAACGAACGAGGGGAATTCGTCTAGAAGATTTTTTGCCATTTTTCATTTATTTATATATTTTTTATGAATTATACGTTGGCCTACTGTGATATCAGTTAATTATTCCAAAATTAGGCTGATAATTTTTAATATCCCAGTCGGCCAGACGTATAACTATTTGTTATTAGTATAACTAAAATGTTATTGGTCAAATTGAATTTGCATTTAAAATTACATTTTAGAGAATTTCATTGGTTTAAATTAATATAAAACTAAGGCAAAAAGTTTTCTCTAATAAGTTTTTCGAAAATTATAAAAATCGTGATTTGTTTGCATTTAAATGTGATTTTTTTTCTAACAAATCGTGTTCATTCTTTATTTGGTGTTGATTTAATTGTTCTTTTAAATGGAAATAACTCACGATCCTTAAACAAATAAACCATAAAACTGCAATCGATTAAAAATTGCATGAAATAACAATTAATACTACATTTTTCAGCAAGAGATAAAAACACAATTATTACCGCATCGCTTAACAGAGTCTGTCTCAAATTGTAAAAGGCCAACTTTTAACCACTATTTAATTATATAAATTATCAAAATTTAACTAGGAAAACAAAAGCTCCCAAATTCTGTAAAATGTTTCACTTCTAAAAAATGGACACCATATGCACTCTAGTCTTAATTTATATCAACGAACTGTTAAAAATCACAAGTAACCCAATAAATAGGTTTGCAGATGATAGTAAACTACACAAGTCATTCGTTTCCCTAACTTCAAAATCTAAACTGCATGAACGAATTAATCCCGCCCGGAGAGACGCTGCGAAAAATTTAAACGAGAACCTAGCAAAAGTTAAAATCCGATTGGGGTGACAAAAATTTAGTCAATTTTAGTTCCACCAAAACACAGCTATTGATTGTTTCCTGTAGTAAAATGTTTAAATCATCGAATTTTCGATGATTTATCATAAACATCGATGATTTCGGTATGTTGGACAGAAATTTAAAAGTAATTATTTTTTCGATTCGAAAGTGGAGGTGGTGTGATAATGTATTCCCATTCCCAACATTTTGCTGCAGATCGAAGACTGAGCTCCCCAACGATATTTCAATCAGTATAGGTGTCGCTTGAGTTACGCGGCACTTGAATTTTGCGATTTTGGTTATATGCGGTTCAAATTTTGAGTCGAAGTTTTAAATAATGCGCTTAAATTTTAGTTTAGTGCGATTCACCTTTTTGATACAACTTTTATTATAACTAATACATATTTATTTTTTGTACACACATTACCCGTTTATCATTCATCCTCTTCTTGGCTTTGGATAAATACATTTTTGCATGTTCTTCACAATTCTTCTCAATATAAATTATAAATTCCTGCCACAACGCGAGATGGTAATTGAAGGTGGACGAATACTTAAACGTGCTAGATTACCTACATATCTCAAAGCAAGAAAAAAAGCACAGGAATTTTAAGTACGTATAAGGTAAGTAAATTGATGACTAAACACTTGAGCTAAGCTATGTCAGCTATGGTTTTTTTCTTCAACTATGCGAACTAACTTAGTTCGTGTTGTAATTTAAACTTTAAAGACGAATTATTAAAGTTATGTCCATAACATTTTCTGTCAAAATATTTAAATATTTGAAATTTGTAGTAAGAAAAATTAAAATAAGTAAACAAAAATGTTAGTAAATGTCTATAGCCTACGTTATTTTGCTTTCATACAAATTTTAAAAAATTGAATACATGAAATATTATATTTTTACATAGCATTTTGACACAATGCTAAACAGCTTTGTACATGCGTTTGTGAACGAAGTTAGTTGAAGTGTATAAGGAAAACATCAAAAATGTAAATTCAGCAGTTTTTTAAAGATGTTTAATATACCATGTACACAAACAAAACAAATAAAAAGAAATATAAGATATCATTTCTGGCATGTGACGGCATTGGCAGCGAAAAACAACAAATACAAAAATTCAGTAATTTCTTATTGGGGTATAATACACAACGTAAAAACACAAAACCAAAAACCGATACGTTTTGCCTAGCAAATTGAATACTGTGATAGTAAAAACGCATCATTTATCTATTAAAACTAAAATTTTCAGTAACACTACCAAATGAAAAAAATGTTTTTAAACATGTCAACAAATTTTGCAAATGCATAGAATAAAATATTTAAATAAAGTTTTATTAATTTTTTATTTCAATTTTATCAATGATAATATTTGCCATGCCTAATAAAAAAAATGTCTCAAAAATGTTTGGTCAAGTCTTGGTGGCCAATACAGTTATGTTTATAAAGTATAAATTTATTTTCCATTGTCACCCAAATGTATAATTCATTATTTGAAAGGTAATCTGAAACGAGAGAAGTACAAAGCAAATGCGAAAAATTTTTGATGGCAGACAGTTTTTTTCTTTACGAAAACTCAAACTTTTGGCATTCAATCATAATCACTCTTAGACCATAGAAATATCTGTCAATTAATATTATTATTATTATATATATGTCTTCTTCAAGTAGTTTTCGCGTTTGTTTTGTACTTCTCTCGTTTCAGATTACCTTGTAAATAATACATTGTACATTTGGGTGACAATGGAAAATAAATTTATACTTTATAAACATAACTGTAGGGGGAAGTGGGGATAGTATAAACATGGGGCAACTGTAAACAGTTTTAATTTCCCTCACAAAACATCAATCAAAAAATTCGACAAAAATATCACAGATGTCGCTTCGATCGACTACACACACCAGGAGAATTTGACAGCTGAAGTCAGTCTTGTTCAAAAGTTATTGGTGAATAGGTGTTTCGGCAACCCAAAAGTAAATATTTTTTTTTTTTGTAAAACTCGAATAACTTTTTTTACCATCATATGTTTAAAAATATTCCAACATGTTTTGATAGCTGAAATATTCAAGAAACATAATATTTCTTTGTTTTAGCCAAATTTTAGATCTTGGAATATTTTTTCAAAACATAACCCTAAAATCGCCACGTGGGGCACATATAAACAAAAACAAAATGGGATAGTATAAGCGCGTTTATATGTGCCGTATGGTATGGCTATATGGTATACGTATGGTTTCCCGTTTCAATTTTGATATTGATTTGCAAAACCTAAACATACGATGAGATTGAATTTTTGCTTTTTTCTTTATAATTTTCAACCTGAATTTATTGAGGTTTTACAACAATCGAAAAATATTGTTTTTTGTAAAGAAATATATATGTTATATGCTTATATATATTGTTTGAAGCACAATAAATAATAAAAAATTAAAAAAAAAGTACTTTATGAATTTTATTGTGGTTTTTTTTGGGAGTTTATATGTGCCCCATACAAAAATGCTCATTGTTTAAAAGTACCCCACCAGTGAGGATACTTTAAACGAGAAACATAATGTTTTGAAATTCAAAATTTTTATACTTAATGTTTAGTTACGTAATTAAAAAAAATAGTTTTATGGAGTAAAGATATGAAATTTTACAATGAAACAGTTTTTAAGTAAAAATGTTTTATGGTTTTAAAGTTATTAAGCTTTAAGTAAAAACTGTTTATACCATCCCCACTTCCCCCTATTGGCCACCAAGACTTGACCAAACATTTTTAAGACATTTTTTTTTTGATTAGGCATCGCAAATATTATCATTGATAAAATTGAAATAAAAAATTAATAAAACTTTATTTAAATATTTTATTCGATGCATTTGCAAAATTTGTTGACATGTTTAAAAACATTTTTTTCCCTTGAAAGTGTTACTGATAATTTTAGTTTTAATAGATAAATGATGTGTTTTTACTATCACAGTATTCAATTTGCTAGGCAAATAGTTTGAGCCATTAAATGGGTATAATAATGATACAATAATCAAATATTATTTTTCAAAATTTGATTTTCTCATGGTTAGCTGTAAGATAAGTGCTCGTCAAAATTTTAGTTTGAGCTGTTTTTTTTGAGTAATTTTTTTGTTATATAAAAAACTCGAAAATTTCTACCAAAAATTATGATATAAACTATGCGAGCTAAACTATGAAACTATATAAACTAAGTTATTTCCATAGCTAGTCGACAGTTGATGAAAGTGGCGGGGAGTCCATCATACAGCTGCTGACTTTTTACACTTTGTTTTTAAAGTTTGTTGGGAGCACACAGACTTCGTTCATATTTCAATTTTTATGACACTGACAAAAGATTTAAATGACAAAAAACTTATTAGTTTTTGGATGACATTGAGGGGGAGCCTCCCGAACATATGCTAATTGAGCATGAGTTGTAACAGTTTAAAATTTCAACTGCCAGTTTGTCACTGCTGGTAAAAATATTTTGACTTGTTCTATTCTACAACAAAATTTATGTCTGGAATACTACATCTTTCTTTTATGTTTTACTTCGGTTTTGAAAAAACCAAAGTATTGAATTCACGAGCCAAAAGTGAAATTCTTACCCCCACTTTTTTGGCATTTCTCGACGTTTTAGGACCTACTGATTCTAAAAAAGCAAAAAAAAGGTGGCAGCCTGCCAGCCGGCCGTCACAATCGACAAAATCTCGAAAACCGCTGGAGGGATTTCAAACTTTTTTTTCTAAAAATAGGTATACTCAATAGGAAGTGCCGAAAGGACGATGTGTTCGATAACTGTACCGAAAGTGTGTCAAACAAATCGTCAAGTGTGTCAAAACAAGGAAATTTGCATATTTTTTGCTTTAAAAACGTTCATTTTAAGTAATAATGAGTAGTAATCGTAAATTTAAAGAAATCTTGATAGTCGGGATTAGTATGCTAGACCAAAAACTAGATTATCGCATTATAAGTTGGCAAAAGAATGATTTTCATCTATTTTTTTACCCAATTTTTGTGAAGAAAAAATAAAATTAATTATTTGTATGACATGAAAGTTGAAATGTGATGAACATGAAATTTGGGCATGGAAATTTTAGATTTTATTATAATTTTTGGAAGATTTTTGATATTGAGAAAAAGTTTGTATTTTTGATTTTGTTATAATTTTTGCGATATTTTTAGAATTTTGAAAAAAAAGTTGTTTTTTGATTTGTTATAGTTATTGCAATAGTTTTAGAATTTTGGAAAAAGTTATTTCGCTCTGAATTTGAATTTTTGGAATACTTTTAGAATTCTGAAAGAGTTTAAATTTTTGATTTAATTATAATTTTTGGAATATTTTTGGATTTCTGAAAGAAATCTGAATTTTGATTTTGTAATATTTCTCGAAACGCTAAATGGAGAGGTTTTTGAGTAGTTTGTGTATCATCCTTTGAATAAATTATGTTAATATATGATCTGTAATAATTTTCCGGCAACGAATTGTGATTCGTGTTAGTTTTGTAATAAATTTCTAAACAAAGATAAAATACTTGTTGTCCTTTTATAAAAAGTTAAGTTTGATATACATTGTTGCCGATAACTAAAAACAGGACATTGTTTAAACAGTTTTATGACGAAAACTATTTCAAAATCTTTAACCAAAACCGAAGTCTTGATATCTCAGAGCTGTGAGATTTCAGCCCCTTTATATTTTACTAGGAGGGCCCGGCGTGCTTCGCTACGCTTATAAATAAAGTTTTTGCGTAGACATTTTGTTGACGTTGAAGCAATGATTTCAAAAAGTGGTAAGGAGATATGCTAGCATATAATTTTTAATTTTTCTTTTTAAATATATGAATGAAAAATAATCAGAACTCTAGCTGATCAGTTCGGATATATGAAAAATTAGCGATCAAATAAGTTAGAGATCAAATAAGCTTACTTGAAAACTTATTTGATCGCTAATGTTTCATATACCCGAACTGATCAGCTAGAGTTCTGATTATTTTTCATTCATATATTTAAAAAGAAAAATTAAAAATTATATGCTAGCATTTCTGATAACCACTTTTTGAAATCATTGCTTCTACGTCAACAAAATGTCTACGCAAAAACTTTATTTATAAGCGTAGCGAAGCACGCCGGGCCCTCCTAGTATATAAAAATACAACAATCAATAATCAATTTTTTATCCTCTTTCATTCACAAACAATATATATTAAAAATTCTAACAATCAAATTTACGATCTCAAACTATCATACCAAACACACACATTACAAAATTGTCGCTGAAAAAAAATACAACAATCAATAATCAATTTTTTATCTTCTTTCATTCACAAACAATATATATTAAAAATTCTAACAATCAAATTTACGATCTCAAACTATCATACCAAACACACACATTACAAAATTGTCGCTGAAAAAAAAATACAACAATCAATAATCAATTTTTTATCCTCTTTCATTCACTAACAATATATATTAAAAATTCTAACAATCAAATTTACGATCTCAAACTATCATACCAAACACACACATTACAAAATTGTCGCTGAAAAAAAATACAACAATCAATAATCAATTTTTTATCCTCTTTCATTCACAAACAATATATATTAAAAATTCTAACAATCAAATTTACGATCTCAAACTATCATACCAAACACACACATTACAAAATTATCGCTGAAAAAAAAAATACAACAATCAATAATCAATTTTTTATCCTCTTTCATTCACAAACAATATATATCTAACTAAATATTCAACGTATTAATATATAAGATAATGCCCAAAATACATGTGCAGAGTTCTGCATGCAGCGAAACTAGAACATGTGTTGTTATATGAGAGCAATTACATGTAAATTCTGCAAAATATCTCTAATTCTAATTTCGCTGCGCAGCGGCAGTGGTACCACAGTAAAAAAACAAAAACTGCTTGAAAACTCAGATAAAAATGGATAATTTTGACATTTTGTTTGAAACTGAATTATTTTTTTTATAACTCAAATAAAAATGGATGACATATTTTTGAAAATGAAATTATTTTTGTAATGATTATTTGTAAAGATATTCAAAAATTCTAAATAACCCAAATTATAAAATAATTAAAACTAATGTTGTAAATAAATAAATTTTTAGGACAGGATTATCGGAAAAAGTGGTATATGCAATTTGAACATAAATTTTAATTTAGAAGTAAACGTTTTTACATGCAACGATTCAATTATTTACTTCTATCTTTTAATTAAAAAGACAGGTTTTCTTTAAATTGCGACAACTTTCACTTATAACTATTTCATAATACGTAAGAACACGAACCTTCATTTTTACGAAAATTCTGCACGTCAAATATATAAAAATTCTGCACATCTATTTTAGATGCAAATATGCACGCAGTGCTGCGTGCACAATTTTCACAATTCCCAATTTCTGCACATGTGTTTGGAGCATAAAACAACAAAGAAAAATAACGTCCATACTCTCCTAGATCAATGCATAAACTGAAAAGAAAATATAAAATACTATTGACCTTTTTACTTAAACGTCAAAATGAAATGTCAAAAATATTTAGAAATATCCGGGTGGCAAAGTGAATTTGTGTTAATACAAAATCTTCAGTTTTTGTATGAAAAGTGTTAAAAAATAATTTAAAAATTTAACTACGAATTGTTAATAACATTTATACAAGTAGTATCTATAAACTGGTTAAAGATATTTCATATATTCGTGTTAAAACAATGTTTTTGGTTGCCCGTAGTGATGTTTAGTTAGTACAATACCTTCAGTTTTGTGTATGAAAAGAGTCAAAAAACAATTTAAACTAGATAAAGAATAAACTAAACTACAAGTTAATGATAATATTATGACACGGGAAATGTTTAAATTGGTTAAATATATTCAATAAATTATGTTAAAGTCAATATTTTGTGTTTATAGTACATCTTTTTTCCCGAAAAAAAACTTGACATATATGATCAGCTGATTTGTATTTCGAAAACCTTAAATAATTGTTATTTTTTGCAAACCAATACCGTTTTGCGTTGTCTTTAAGTTGTTTTTAATATATTTGCATTATTATTGGTTTTGAAGTAAATTTTAATACATAATTACTGATTTTTAATTATCATTAGACAGATTATAACGACGTAACGACAGATTACATACAGACATATAACGACGTAACGACAGATTACATACAGTAATATAACATTGATTTTAACAGAAATTTGTTGAATATATTTCACAAATTTAAACACACCACTTGTAATTTGTAGTTTAGTAGTTTAGTTTATTGTTTAACTATTTTAAATTATTTTTTGGCACTTTTCATAAATAAAACTAAAGATTTTCCAGAAACTAAACAACACTGCGGGCAATCAAAAACATCGATTTAACATAAATTTATGAAATATTTTTAACCAGTTTATATTTACTACTTGTTTAAATGTATTTAACAATTCCTAGATAAATTTTTAGTTTATTTTTTAACACTTTTCATACAAAAACTGACGATTTTGTATTAACAAAAATTCACTTTTGCCACCCGGCTTTGAAATCAACTATTTTATCTGTCAAAATATTTTAGGGAAAATACTCAATAAACAAAGAAAAGATTTGGACGATTCCATTTGATTTGATTTGAGGGGAGGCAGTTGAATTCAAAAATACATTATAATTCGTCTATAACTTTTTAATTTATGATCCGAAAAATCCCAAAAATCTCTCAGATCTAGGTTACACTAATAACAGTTAGCAGTGAAAATTTGGAATGACTGAAAATTCGAATAAAAAAGCCTTAAGGACGGACCTTAAGTATGCTGTTGAAAATAAATTATTTTCCCCATACAAAATCTATGTAAAAAAAACCAAAATAAAAAGAAACGAAAAATTTTCGGTTTGCATTTCGTAAGTGGTATGCAGTTGAAAATATGAAAAAGTGAAAAACTGACCTGTCAATAGATGTCATGACTACCCGTGGAGACTTCTTATTTTCAAATTACGAAGCGAAATAAATGTAGTTCCATTTATTTCGTACGGAAAATAAAAATAAATTGAATGTTTGACAATTTGACAGTGTTATATTTGTTGATAGCGTTGTTTTTTTAAGTGTGTATACAAATGTTCTCCATTTATGTAGATTTTTTTTAATTGATGTAGATTTTTTTCCATTTTGTAGATTTTAAATTTCTTTCCGAAATAAATATACCTTTTCGAAAATAAAATTTATTTTCAAGTGCATACGCGTCTTTAGGCTGTACAAAGTACAAAGTTAGCGTATTAATATATAAGATAATTAGAACTACGCGAAATCTATGACATCGGTTAGTCAGTAATTGAAGAATTATAAACTCATTATATATCCAGAACATTTTGTGTCAGGAGATGTGGTGAAGTTAGTCTATTGAGTATTTTCCTTAAAATATTTTGACAGATAAAATAGTTGATTTCAAAGCCGGGTGGCAAAAGTGAATTTTTGTTAATACAAAATCGTCAGTTTTTGTATGAAAAGTGTTAAAAAATTAACTAAAAATTTATCTAGGAATTGTTAATTACATTTAAACAAGTAGTAAGTATAAACTGGTTAAAAATATTTCATAAATTTATGCTAAATCGATGTTTTTGATTGCCCGCAGTGTTGTTTCATTGCTGGAAAATCTTCAGTTTTATTTATGAAAAGTGCCAAAAAATAATTTAAAATAGTTAAACAATAAACTAAACTACAAATTAATAACAATACTAATACAAGTGGTGTGTTTAAATTTGTGAAATATATTCAACAAATTTCTGTTAAAATCAATGTTATATTACTGTATGTAATCTGTCGCTACGCCGTTATATTTCTGTATGTAATCTGTCGTTACGTCGTTATAATCTGTCTAATATTAATTGAAAATCAGTAATTATGTATTAAAATTTACTTCAAAACCAATAATAATGCAAATATATTAAAAACAACTTAAAGACAACGCAAAACGGTATTGGTTTGCAAGAAATAACAATTATTTAAGGTTTTCGAAATACAAATCAGCTGATCACATATGTCAAGTTTTTTTTCGGGAAAAAAGATGTACTATAAACAAAAAATATTGACTTTAACATAATTTATTGAATATATTTAACCAATTTAAACATTTCCCGTGTATTAATATTATTATTAACTTGTAGTTTAGTTTATTCTTTAACTAGTTTAAGTTGTTTTTTGACTGTTTTCATACACAAAACTGAAGATTTTGAACTAACTAAACATCACTACGGGCAACCAAAAACATTGTTTTAACACAAATATATGGAATATCTTTCACCACTTTATACATACTACTTGTATAAATGTTATTAACAGTTCGTAGTTAAATTTTTAAATTATTTTTTAACACTTTTCATACAAAAAATGAAGATTTTGTATTAACACAAATTCACTTTGCCACCCGGATATTTCTAAATATTTTTGACATTTCATTTTGACGTTTAAGTAAAAAGGTCAATGTATCAGTGTCATAATATTTTTCTTCTATTTTGCGTCTAAAATAAAGTCATTTCGATACCCAAATGCGTATCGAAATGGCCTTCATTACGATACGCAAAGTTTTGTTTTTCAAGGTTAGTCACATTGGTCATACAAACGTCAATGAACATTAAAACGAATAATTATGTAAATAAAATTAATAAGAATATCTAAATTAGTATTAAATATTTTAATTAATTAAAATAATTAGCAATAATAACAAAATTTCAAATTAACTGTTATAAAATATACATTTTTTAAAATTCTAAGACAAAAATGCAAAAAAGAAAAAATAGTATAAAAAACTCGTTTCATAAGACGTTTTATCGCACTTATCCTTTAGAAAACTCCCCGCTGCGCGGGTCGTTTTCTAAACAGATTGCGTGCGATAAAATCGTCGATTATGAAACTAGTTTCTTAATATACTATTTATTGATTGTAATTGATTTCATTGATAATTTTTTCAATAACGTAGAATACTACACTAAAAAAACTAAGTAAATTTTACAAATGTTTTATAAATATACAACTCACAATTTTCTTTGTAAATTTACCAAAAATATTGTAGATTGGAAAAAAAATTGAAGGAAAAAAAAAAATGCAGTGAAATGCAAAAAAATTGCAGTTTTATCAAAAAATTTTGTGTGTTGTATATTTATAAAAATTTTGTAAAACTGCCTTTTATTTTTTTGAGTGATAAAATATGTATAACATTGTTTTTGTTTTGCTTAAAGGTTTTTGCAAATTGTTGTTGGGTATTATTAGAAACTTTTGTATTGAAGCCGACTACTCAGGAGCCTCTAACTACAGAGATCTATATTTAAAAGAAATTTGTCAATTTTTAGTTATCCCCAACTTCAACTACAACTCCAACTCAATTCAAAACTGCATTTCAACTGCTCAACATTCACTTCCATTTCCGACTCTTCAGACTTATCAAACTAACTAGCCAACTCAATATTCCACCCACAACTTCAATTTTTGAAACACCAACTCAAACTTGAAACACCAATACAAATCAGCTGATCACATATGTCAAGTTTTTTTTCGGGAAAAAAGATGTACTATAAACAAAAAATATTGACTTTAACATAATTTATTGAATATATTTAACCAATTTAAACATTTCCCGTGTATTAATATTATTATTAACTTGTAGTTTAGTTTATTCTTTAACTAGTTTAAGTTGTTTTTTGACTGTTTTCATACACAAAACTGAAGATTTTGAACTAACTAAACATCACTACGGGCAACCAAAAACATTGTTTTAACACAAATATATGGAATATCTTTAACCACTTTATACATACTACTTGTATAAATGTTATTAACAGTTCGTAGTTAAATTTTTAAATTATTTTTTAACACTTTTCATACAAAAAATGAAGATTTTGTATTAACACAAATTCACTTTGCCACCCGGATATTTCTAAATATTTTTGACATTTCATTTTGACGTTTAAGTAAAAAGGTCAATGTATCAGTGTCATAATATTTTTCTTCTATTTTGCGTCTAAAATAAAGTCATTTCGATACCCAAATGCGTATCGAAATGGCCTTCATTACGATACGCAAAGTTTTGTTTTTCAAGGTTAGTCACATTGGTCATACAAACGTCAATGAACATTAAAACGAATAATTATGTAAATAAAATTAATAAGAATATCTAAATTAGTATTAAATATTTTAATTAATTAAAATAATTAGCAATAATAACAAAATTTCAAATTAACTGTTATAAAATATACATTTTTTAAAATTCTAAGACAAAAATGCAAAAAAGAAAAAATAGTATAAAAAACTCGTTTCATAAGACGTTTTATCGCACTTATCCTTTAGAAAACTCCCCGCTGCGCGGGTCGTTTTCTAAACAGATTGCGTGCGATAAAATCGTCGATTATGAAACTAGTTTCTTAATATACTATTTATTGATTGTAATTGATTTCATTGATAATTTTTTCAATAACGTAGAATACTACACTAAAAAAACTAAGTAAATTTTACAAATGTTTTATAAATATACAACTCACAATTTTCTTTGTAAATTTACCAAAAATATTGTAGATTGGAAAAAAAATTGAAGGAAAAAAAAAAAATGCAGTGAAATGCAAAAAAATTGCAGTTTTATCAAAAAATTTTGTGTGTTGTATATTTATAAAAATTTTGTAAAACTGCCTTTTATTTTTTTGAGTGATAAAATATGTATAACATTGTTTTTGTTTTGCTTAAAGGTTTTTGCAAATTGTTGTTGGGTATTATTAGAAACTTTTGTATTGAAGCCGACTACTCAGGAGCCTCTAACTACAGAGATCTATATTTAAAAGAAATTTGTCAATTTTTAGTTATCCCCAACTTCAACTACAACTCCAACTCAATTCAAAACTGCATTTCAACTGCTCAACATTCACTTCCATTTCCGACTCTTCAGACTTATCAAACTAACTAGCCAACTCAATATTCCACCCACAACTTCAATTTTTGAAACACCAACTCACTGGCCACCAACAACTAAATCAACTTTTAAACATAAAATAATTATTACCCAAAATAGTACGTTATGATGCAAGGACGTAAAACCAAAGATTTTGGACGTATGTGGAGTTTGCAAATCGAGGCGCTAGCTTCGTGATTACTTTCATACGTCATATACTATTTTTTTAGGGATTTTTTAATACCTTCACTCGGATGATTCCCTCCACTCGCTTCGCTTGTTCGGGAAAACTTCATCCTCGTAAAGAATTGCAATCATTCTAAACTCATACAAGAATCTATTATAAATGAATTTTTCGGCAAACGGCTGTAAAGTTTATCTTTACTGCCGCTAGGGAGTTAGTTAAAGTCTTACTTTTTTAACTTATTATCAATGCGGCTGCAACAGTAACGACATTTTTATTTTATTTTACAGCGCGCGGTAGTAAAGTAGCATTCGTTATTTGTTATTTTGTTATTTTTTCAAACAAATTATATAACTATGACAACAAAAAATAAGAAATTGATTCTGATTGGATTATGAAATTTGGAATTATTGTATGTAGCTATGACAACAAAACATAACAAATAGTTTGATTGGATAATGAAATTTCGAATTGGAGCTTGCCTTGATAGAAGTTTTATTCATACAAATTTAAATGTTTTTTACTTTTTGGACGTAATTATTACGGTAATAAATCATATTTATAAAAATTTTGATGTCTTAATTTCATATATTTATAAAAAAATTAAACGTATGCAGAAAAAATAGTGTATTTAATTCGGAGCTAAAGTGACTTTTTGTGTATCGTCTATAATTGTCAAACTATAGACTCAATACAAAAAATAGCACTTTAGCTCCTAATTAAATAATACACTATTATTTGACATTTTTTAAATAACGAATTAACAAAAACTTGATATTTTGTAGTTTATGTAATAATAAATAACGTATTTAAACTGATCCTGTTCTAGCTATGGGAGTGCCAGATCTGACCATGGATAGTTTGAGGCGTTACAACCCTGATTACAGCCTGTTCAGAATGCGCGATCTGATCCCTATCAGTGGTGGGGAAAGCCATATCCAGCCCAGGTCTGGGCCCTTATATAATGCTAGTCGGGTAGTTCAAGTGGTTCTGATCAGAATTATTATCCAATAGTTTTAGAAATGTCCTTTCATGTTTCTGATACAATTTTATCGAAATAAATGACCACAACGTATTGCTCTTGTATTAGTTGATGTTCTGTATATTGTATGAATTCTCAGCAAACATAACAGTTCAAAAGTTGTAGCTTTTACACAAAATATATGTAATATGTATTGTATTATAAACGTCTGAATCTCTTGCAAAACCGAAGTTCACCGTTTCCTTATTATTTCATTCCGTACGCCGTATATCTACTTTTCTTTTTCGTTGTCTCCGATTGATTTTCAATAAACTTCTCTCCATTGAGCGTTGACATACTTGTAACTTCTTTATTGCTTTATTACTATTGTTCAATGTTTGTCTGCCGTACGTTAGAACTGGGAGTATTGTGGAATCAAAAATTTGTTTTTTGGTTTCTTTAGAAATATTTTGGGTGATTAAGCTTCTAACATTCTAAAATTGCTTCAAGATATTCGTTATCCTTCGGTCAATTTCTTTGTCATGTCTATCAGAAAATGAAAATAGCTGACCCAAACAAACATATTCTTGGACATATTCCAAAGGCTCCCCATCCAACAGTATTGGTGCTTCTCTAGAGTTTGACATTATTTTAGTTTTCGACCTGTTGATAGATAAACCCACTTTTTTGCATTCGTTGTTCAGGTCGGATATCATTTGTTGAAGTTCTTCTGGCATTGTTGAAAAGAGCTCGGTATCATCGGACAATCTTGATTTTGAAAGCCGTGATCCATTTACATTTAATCTAATTTTAATTATTTTTTATATATAGCTTTAAAAATCCTTATCAATTTAGGGTGCACTTCGTGGTCGTACAAAGCTTCCCATATAAAATAGCGTTCTATCAAGTCGAAAGCTTTATCGAAGTCTATGAAAGCTATATATAGACTGATCTGGTATTCAATGTTTTTTCTATTACCTGGTTTGTGGCTTGTAGGTGATCTGTTGTAGAAACACCTGATCGAAAGCCTGCTTGATCAAACGTTTGACTTGAATTTAAATTATACCATATTCGTCTACACGCATTTAGCAAATACTTTATATATATATTAGAAATAAGCTTATGAGTCTATAATTGAAATGAATTACCTCATTGAATATTTCTGTTAGCCATGTGACTACATGTGATCCACCATATTTTAGCATTTCTGCGCATATATCATTACTTCCTGAAGATTTTTTTTTAAATCAATAATAGCAACTTCAATTTCCTTTTTGAAAAATGTTGGTACATTTTCTTGATTTTCGTTGGCTAAATGTAGATCTGTTTGATTAGTAGATGTTACCATTGAGGTGTATAAATTAGAATAAAATTCAGTAGCTATTGTATTAATTTTTGTCTGTCACTGATTTGATTTTTGTGATTGTTTTTCAACCCAATATCCACTCTTTTCTGTCATTTAGGTTCAATTAAGCTTTTTTTATTGAATTGGTTGAACTCAAAACTTCAAGTACGCTGTTTTCATCGAATATAAGGATGTCTTCTTTGATTTGTTTTTTAATGATCAACTTTCTTAAAGCCTTAAGTTTTTACTTTTCAGTATTAGATAGGTTTTCTGCATTTCTTAAACTTTCTCTCACTTCTATTATAGTTTTTTTGTGCTATTTGATGTTTTATTTATTTTGCAGTTCCTTTCTTTAAATAGGTGAATTTCAGCTGCTCTCTTTAGAGAATTTTCGAATTGGTTGTATAAACTTTGAAGGTTAATTGAGCTTGCGTGCCTATTATAGTGATCTGATTGTAGGGCATTTCGGAAACGGGTTGTGTCTTCCAAGGTCATACTTTTAAGTATGCTTTTTGCACTTTTATTAAGCTTTCTAGTTTTATGACTAGTTTTCAATTTGCTTCTTAAAATTCTATGATCTGAATCGAATTCGAATTTATTCCACATCTGATGAAAAACGCGTTCTAGACAGAGTTGTGAAAACTTGACCATTTTTGATTTTAATGAAACTTGGCATATAAGCAGTTTGGATAAAAAATACTACTTATCTTAAAATTTTTTTGAAGTGCATAGTTTAAGCATAGGGGGCACCCCAACAAGCATGAAAAATAAAAATTCTGCAAATCCGATGTAAATTTGAAATTAAGTTGCTCAAGAACGCCTATACCGATTTCATCAAACTTATTTTTGTTTGGTAGATGAGTAGTTAGTCCTTTGAAAAAAAATTAATTAATTGTTTTTATAATTAATTTTTAAATAAAAATATTAAAAAAACTTTTTTAAAGATGGCGCTAGGGTCGAAGATCAATTGGAATTTAATTAATTTTTTTTCTGAAAATAGTTCTATCTTTACTCTAAAATATATCAAATTAACTCAGAGGCATTAATTTTTGTTCTTGAGATATTTAATTTTAAAGATTTTTAGTACGACTGAAATTCGAATTTTTCTTCATTTTTTCAAACAACTTCCATTAACAAAAAATTTTAAAATCAATTAAATTTTAACTTTTTTTTTAAATATAGCTCTAACCTTGCTTTAAAATATATCAAATTTACAAAGAGGCGTTAATTCGTGTTCTTGAGATATTTAATTTTAAAGATTTTTAGTCGGTCTAAAATTCTAATTGTTCATTATTTTTTCGAACAATTTATATAATCAAAAAATTTTAACCACTGAAGTTCGAGAAAATAATGAACAATTAGAATTTTAATCGGACTAAAAATCTTTAAAATTAAATATCTCAAGAACACGAATTAACGCCTCTTTGTAAATTTAATATATTTTAAAGTAAGGTTAGAGCTATATTTTTAGTTAAAATTTAATTGATTTTAAAATTTTTTGTAATGGAAGTTGCTTGAAAAAATGAAAAAAAATTCGAATTTCAGTCGTACTAAAAATCTTTAAAATTAAATATCTCAAGAACAATAATTAATGCCTCTGAGTTAATTTGATATATTTTAGAGTAAAGATAGAACTATTTTCAGAAAAAAAATTAAGTAAATTCCAATTGATCTTCGACCCTACCGCCATCTTTAAAAAAGTTTTTTTAATATTTTTATTTAAAAATTAATTATAAAAACAATTAAATAATTTTTTTTCAAAGGACTAACTACTCATCTACCAAACAAAAATAAGTTTGATGAAATCGGTATAGGCGTTCTTGAGCAATTTAATTTCAAAGTTACATAGGATTTGCAGAATTTTTATTTTTCATGCTTGTTGGGGTGGGGCCCTATGCTCAAACTAAGCACTTTAAAAAAAATTTAAAATAAGTCGTATTTTTTATTTTGTCCATACTACTTTCATGTCAAGTTTCAGGAAAATCAAAAATGGTCAAGTTCAACTTTTGACTTTTTCACCTGCGTAGATCACGATTTTCATCATCTTGTAGTACATATCGGTTATTTATAACAATAAAATCTATTTCGTTCTTGTATAGTCCTCCTGGAGATTTCCATGTCCATTTTCTTTGAGATTTTTTGTTAAACTACGAATTTCCAACACTAAGGTGATGTTGCCATATCCCATACCCATAAGGACCTAGAATTTGTTCTTCTGCTGGTTGACCCCATCCTAATTTACTTTTAAAATCGCCTATAATTGTAACAATTTGGGTAAAATTCTACGAGTTGATCATTAGGTGAATTTTCTGTGGAAGCATATACTTGGATAATTGTACTGAAAGTGTTTCAAATTTTAATTTTGAGACCTATTATTCGTTCGTTAAAACCTTTGACTACGATATTTTAAGCCCATTGTTTTCGAACTAAAAAGCCTACGCCGTGAAGTCCCTTAGTTTGTCCAATAAATGCAAATAATGTGCCATCATCTTTAATAATAATTTGTTCTCTTAATCTTCTTACTTCTGCTAATCCTACTATATCCTACTTGATTTTCGACAAAACTTCTTCGAGTTGCAGCATTTTATTTTCAGACATGAGTGAACGGATGTTCAGGGTGCATAAAAAAAGCTCATTTGAGTTTTTGTTTTCGTTACTATTTTTATAATTTTTTATGGTGTTTGCGTTTGTCTCCACATTGAAAAACTCATTCATTGTTACTAACATTAATCAATTAAGACCTATCTCTAAGTAAGCATTTCTGGATTAGTCATAGAAAAGGGTTATGTGTCTTGTTTGATTAACGGGTTCCTACCTAGAAGGAAATGTCATTATTTATACTGAGGTAATCACTGATTCTGACAAACGTAAAACTTTTGATCACTCACTAAAATGTTAAATTAAAGTTTTAAAACTGACCAAGCGTTCAAATGCGCAAAACTTCCAATTACAACTCTTATCAAAATATACTCATTTCAAAATTGAGTAACAGCCTTAAAAACACAATTATCACTGAGTGAATACACAAACGAGTTAATTTCAAGCCACATCATTCTTTAAGAAATTTACGTTAGTACATAATATTTATTAGTGAATACTTTCAGAAACATTAGTTACCTGTTTTCGTATTTATAAACAATAGTTATTATTTTTTGTGTATATTTAAAATTAGGGCAATCAAATAATTGTACTTTAATGTTAAATGGAATTTCTATCAAAATTAACAAAAAAACAAAAACCCGTCAATGAAAATTTGAATGATTGTCTAGAAACATTTGAGGAATATCAACAACGATGGACATCTATTCGAATTATATATTTTACAATGTTCTTAAATAGCTTAGGATCCAGTATAATTATGACAGGAATATGGCCTTATTTAGATAAGGTAATTAGTTAGTCGATTGTTTTATCAAAATGCAAATTTGAATTGCTTTTTTTCAAGATTGATCCGTCAGCTGGAAAAGTTTTTATGGGGTATATAGTTGGAGTCAATCCTTTCGGACAAATGCTTTTCTCCCCTTTGATTGGATATTGGGGAAATCGTATTGGGACAATACGAATGCCAATGTTGATTTCATTGATGTTATTTCTTTTATCAAACGCGGTATATTCATTGCTAGAAATATTTTCAACGAATGTTAAATGGTGGATGTTTGGAGCACGATTTTTTGTTGGCGTTAGTACGGGTAAATATGCTATATGCATAACGATCAAACCCTGACTGTAACTTCTTTCAATTTTTACAGCAAATACGGCAGGATGTCGATCATACTTATCTGCAGCTACAACATTAAAAGAAAGAACTGGTGCGATTTCGATGTTATCTTTGATTCAAGTGTTGGGATTCGTAATTGGACCTGCCCTTCAAGCAGCTGTCACATCGTTAGGTGAAGATGGGTTTGTGGTTATGAAAGGAGTAATCACATTAAATATGTATACCGCATGTGGCTGGATAAACGTCATCCTTGCAGTCATAAATTTCTGTATGTTTCTTCCAGCCATATTCAAAGAAAAACGAATAGCAACCAGGGAAGCGATGATTCTTCAAGGAAAAGAATCTGAAAAAGAAACATGGAAATCAACACATCCGGATTATGTAACAGCTTGGACTTTAATTGTTGCCTTTTTTGTTCTTTTTTTTAATTATGCACTCCTAGAAACGTAACTTTAGTTATGAATGATTGCATTTAAGTTTGTTTAATACAAAATCTCTTTGTTACAGTCTTGCAACATCTTTAACAATGGATCAATTTGCTTGGTCGAGAAGTGAAGCTTTATACTACATGGGTATTTTAACGTCGATTGGCGCAGTCATAGCTTGTGTCACGTTTCTTATAATCCCACCATTAAGCAAAAAGTTTAAAGAAAAGAAACTTTTAATTTGGGGTGGATTTTTCTTGATGGTTATCGGTCGGGCTGTTCACATACCATGGAGCAAAACGCCTCTAAAAATGGCTGAGATTGTGGAATATAATAAGTCTGCGAACATGTTTGATAATAACTCAAATTTATCTGATCTTAATCTTACATATTTAAATTATGTCCAGGATAATAAAACAGAATCTCAAGAGTTACTAGGATGTCCAGTGTCACAGGAATGGTGTCGCACAGCACGATCTATGACACTTACACAATTTATTTTAGGACTTGTATTGTCATTTATTGGGTATTCCATTGGTATGACGCTAATTCAAACAATTTACTCTAAAATACTTGGACCACGTCCTCAAGGTGTTTGGATGGGAATACTAATAGGATCAGGTTGTTTATCTCGAATTGTAAGCCCTGTTTCTTTTGGGTATATTTATACGAAATATGGAACTAATTGGACTTTTGGAATTACAACGGCGATGATGGCTGTCCCTATGATTTGGTTGATGTGTGTTAGGTAAATAATTTTATTTATACAAAAACAGAAATTGCTTATTCTTATGAATAAAGTAGCTAGTCATTGATTTATCAACTTTAAATATATCGCTATTGTTTTTATGTTTAAGCCTAACACCCTCACAATAATTGTAAGCAATTACTCATTCATTCGTTGGATGACCAACGGCAAGCAAGAAAGTAAAATCAATGGCTTCATTTTTCAAATTATGTAAAATAATTTTGTATATTTTTTCTTTTGTTGAGAGATATTTCTGAGAATCTAATTTCTTTATCTTTCTGTATATTTCTTACTCATAGATATTTTTAATCGTGTTATTTCCTTTTGAACTTAATTTAAAAAGTATGGAGATGCAAGTCAATCTATAAATAACAATTAAAAATCATACCTTCTCATTCTAGACCACCTAGATATTATTTAAGACAAAAATTTAAGGGAACAGATGAGATTGACGTCTATTCACGTATTTGAACATGATCTTCGTTTTCTTGTCATTATATAAAAAGGGACGACCATAAAGAAAAAAATTACTTTTATTTTTATTTGCTTTTCCAACGGTCAAGTGAATACTTTTCCAACTGTCGTCTGTACATCCTTAAATAAATAAACAGTCTAAATTTGTCGTAGACACGATACTGTGTGAAACTTAATTTGAATACCGATTTCCTACTCGTATGAACTAATACTTTCAGCATTCATTTGCGTAAGATAATGGCATTATTCAATGCTCGTTGTACAATATACTATAATGTTGAAGCAATTTAGAGCATTTTTTGATAAACTTTAAATTTTCAGAAAACGTTTGACACCACCGGGATATGATAAACCGATAGCTGAAATACAAAAACGAAGAAATAACCGTATTAAAAATAACGAATTATCAACACTAGAAGAAAGAGATAAATTCAAAAACGACACTGCATTTGAATGAATATTTTTTTAACTTTTAAAATAAAATGTGTTGGTGTGCTCCAATGATATTTAAAGTTAGTGTAACGATCGCAATAATCACGAAACAATAATAAAACCAAATTCATCTTCGTTTTCAATTCAATAAAGATGTATTTCATTAGTTTCCATTCATTTTCACATTAACAATAATTTAAAATTTTCTAATACTTAACTGCTAGTTAAATTTCAATTGTACCATAAAAAGCAACGAACGTACTAAATTTTTATTTCCAATTCTAACAAACAGATGTCGTTATTAATCTTTATTGAATTTTTTTTTAGTATTACCCGAGCTATTTTGACATGATAAGATGTCAAAAAGAATCAACAAAAACACATTTTGTTTTAGAAATAGTCTCATTCTGTTTTTGAATCTTAAAATAAAATGTTCAATTGAGTTTGTGAAAACATTACATAAAACTAGATTCATTAATGTGTTAAGATATATGTGGGCTTTTTTTAAGTTAATTGCTAATTAATGTGATGTGAAATAATACAAGTCCATCAATTACAAAATATTATAAGTCAAATTTACAATGAAATTATTATTGTGTTATGGTTGTAAACATTAATAAGAATACAATAAAAAATTTATTATGGCCAATTGTGACTTGTAATTGTCCATTTTATAAGAAGTTAACATTAATGAAAATGTTTCATCCTGTGACACCAGATGTTCTTTGTTTTCGATATATATAATACAAATCTGGATTATCAAAAAGATGTCAAGGTTTTTGATTAATAATAGCAACAATAGTAGTGGTGCGTAGTTCCAAATGGATATTCTATATTTCAAATCAGGAATTAAACAAATATTGGCTTAAAGGAATTCACTGGGTACCCGAAATAATATCTCTGCTCATTCAGAACGATATATTCAACAACTTTGGAGCATGGTATTGCAACTGGTGGAAACAGCATCAACAACAGAATATAAAATAAGGTTTTTATTATTTATATTATTATGATTACTATCTTTTCGTTAGATTTTTGTACTTATTAATTTTTTTTTGATGGAAAAATAAATTCCAGCTATAAGAGATTTCCAAAGTTAAGTTTCGTTTGGGGATAAACGGCATCCCGGGTAAATTAATTTAGTTACCAAAGGTCCAATTGTAATACGTGGCGCTTGAAACAAAGACTTTGGTTTTTGTGGTTATTTTTTATATGGGTTTAGTGATATTTTTTGATGAGTCATATTTTTTTAGGCGCAAAAATAGATATTTTTATTTTTGGCGCAATATTATTATGGAAATTTTTGGAAAAAACAGTTTTTTTGGTTTTTGTGTTTTATAGATTTTTGATAAACCAGTTTTGGATTTATTATAGGTAACCGTTTATATTTTGTGTAAAACCAGTATTGGGTTTTTTTTCTATATTAAATATTAAATAAATAAATATTTTACAACTATTTTTGATGATGATGCAATTATAATGCAATTAATTGTGATATCGTCGAATTTTCAGGTGTAAATAGTTGTAATTGTTATACGTGACGCCGAACCAAACAGGACCCGTTAGGTTTTTGTTTTGTGGGTGTTGCCAGCGTAGCAAAACAAAAACGTGTTTTGATAGTAGAAACCGTAATAACGGTTAATTTTTCATATTTACCAGATTGGTTTAAATATATTTTAGCGAGAGATATTTTTACCAAACACTTTTTGGATAACCAGTTATTGGTTTTTTTTATTTTTAGGAAAGAAATTAATTATTATTATACAATTATTAATAATAATATATAATTAATTACTATTATATGAATTTTTGGGGAAAAACCAGTGTTGGTTTTACGACGTACGGATTTTTGTTTATTTTTCTTTAATAAACCAGTTATTGTATAAACTGGGCGTTGTAGACCAGGTTGGTTTACGTGTTAATTTTTTTTTCGTAATACTACGGTATAATACAAACCAGTTTATGGTTTTGGTTTTTTTATTGTAAAAATATTTTATATACATTGGGAAGTTGAATATTTTATATAAAATTTGCAATAACCTTTGTTATTGGATTTCGTATTATATATTTTGAATTTTGTTAAGAATGTATACAATTATGAGGGGTCAGGGGTTATTAAGGAGGTGTCGGCCAGGTGGGTTTGAGCCCTGGATGAATGAAGTGGATGGGAGAGCGAATGAAGAGAGGAAAGAGAGAATGGTTGAGGCGAGGAATGTGGTGGATGAAATGATAAATGTGATTTTGGATGGAGTAAGGCATAAAATATTTTTGGAATTAATGGATGATATTTATGAAGAAAAATATGATGAGGTTCTGGATAAATTGATTTGTGAGATTGTAAATGAGGAAGTGAATGAGTTGGTAGGAGAAGTGGTAGTTGATGAAGTGAATGAGTGTGTGGATGAAGTGATGGATGCGCGAGAGAGATATCGATTGAGGAGGCTAGAAAGGGATAGGAAAAGGTGGAGGGAGAAAAAGAGTAGGAGGAAGAAGCAGAAGGCAGCGTGGTTGGCCGAGGAGGTAGAGTTCTCGTCAGTCATGCACGCTTATGCGGAGATATTGGCTGAAGAGAACGCTATCTCTGAGTCCACTCACAGGGGAGAGAACCCTCGACGGTGGTTGGGACCGCAAGTGGCCCCGGGAAATTGTGTGCATCTTTGAAATGTATTTTGTTCTGAATTTGGAAAAAAACCGTTTTGGGGCAGTAATTTTTTTCGGAGACTGTTTTTTTATACTGTCATTGTACATAGTGTATATAGTAGGTTAATTGTTGTATAATTGTACATATTTGTACATATTTTTGGTATATAGGAAGCGGATGTAGTGGTTTGTGTGGAGTGTTATGTTACAATAGCACCAACGAGATGAAATTAAGAAACCAAACCGATGAAACGATTTAGCCATTTGAACTTTTTGTGAGTAGCTTTGGCAAATATTATACATTGATAGGAATTGGATAGTAGATCATATTTAAATATTTATACATTGATAAATTAGATCTGGAATCTGATGCTCGTTTTAACGGTGCATTTTGGCCTGCGTGAAACAAATACATGATTTTAATTTCTTTACCACTAATGGTTATAATCGGTGAAAATCCTGTTTTGGTTGTGGTAGATTCGAACTATTTTTAATTTCGCGATGAAAATATTGTACATTCCACTACAGTTGAGCGTTTGTTAGAATTAATTGATTTTTTTTTTGGGTGTTAGTTTTTTTATTGTTGTGTAATGATTACAAGTGTGTAATTGATAATTTCTCTCAGCGGTACCTCTAACAAAGGATCCATGGGGCTTATCTCCTTAACATAATTATGTTCTTAGATCGCCTCTGTCCATTATGGACATGCGATCGAAGTTCATTGGTTTCTTCTCTTCATTTCAGAAGGAGTTTTCTGGTGATAAGGGAGTGACCACTGCTGGTCTGTACTTAGGTACAAACCAGTAGTACCATTCCCTGCACAGAAGCTTCTTTAACGAAATGAAGAGGAGAACCAATCATTTTTTTTTATCAGGATCGAGGCTTCACCTCACACAACTTCAACATTTTTCCACTCTTACATTTAGCTTGCAATAGACAGTTTTCATTAAGTTTAGGATTTGAAGTCTGGTGTTCGGGAGCGTTCTTCGACTATGGCATTAGTTTAATGGTAATTTATTTTTAGGTAGAACAACCGCAGCTGGGTCAGTAGAAATGGGCCTAGAGTCTAATCGTGACAGTTGCGATTGTTTTTGTTAGGTTGGGGAGATACTGTTCTGTAGAATCTGGTCGTTAGGGGCTTTTCTAGTCGGTTCTCACATGCATTGTTGGAGTGGGCTCGCGAACGCGATAATTCAAATACTGAATAAAATGGATATTGTAGCCATACTTACTTTTATGTGTCTCCAGACGAATCTAGATTTTGGGAATCTCTTATTATATTAAATAAAAATAAAATAAATCAAACAAATTTTTCAAAAAATTAAATAAATAATTTTTATTAAATAAAATAAATTTTCGTAAATTAAATTTTGGGTAACTAAATAATTTTTTTTAAATTTAAATAATTTTAGGTAATTAAATAAAATAAATTTTTTATTAATTAAGCAATACGTCAAGAAATAAATAAATATTTTTTATTTTTTTTAAAAAATAAATCAATATTTTGAGCTAGGACGTTGCATCCAATAAATAAACATCCTTTTTGAATATTTTTTATTTTTCAATTTTTTTTAAAAATAAATAAATATATTTTAGGGGTGCTATCGTCAATAACTAATTTTAGGTATATATATATATTTCAGTATATCTGAAATTAAATAAATAAATTATATTTTAATATACAATATCTTAGGAATTTCTGTAAAGATTCAGCAAAGATTAGCTACGACAGTTTTTTTGTTCCTTTACAAGTTTGGTTTTTACAAAAATTTTCTGTTTTTTTGGGGCGTTCGTTGTTTTTTTCCGTTTTGCGGTTTTTATTGTTTTCACTTTTACATTTCCGTCGTACTAACTCTACATTTTTTTTTGGTTGTTGAGAATTGGTTTTATTATTGTTGTTTGATTTTGTGAATTCTGGATTTGATAAATTTTACCATCGAAATCTCTAGCGTCTGTTTTCTATACACCAAGCCTAAGTTTTTCAATATATTTTTTTTTATAAAATTAAATTTAGTTGTTAGAATTATTAGTTCTCATAAATTAAACATCTATTCTTAGTTATTAGTTATTATAGTTATAGATTTAATTTTCGGTTTTTAGAATTTAAATAGGTGTTTAATTTAGGATTACTATAGTTATTATAATTTTTTTTTACTAGTAATGCACTCATACGCGATCCCCATATTCGTCATTGGTTTAATGTGAGTTACAATTTCGAGGTATTGATTTGGGTATTATTCACACTATAGAGTGAGGCGGATCCAAATCATTACCTCCACATTTATCATCATATTGATCTGCTGACGTACGTGTACATATCTCGTATGAGTCCATTTTAGTTACCACCATTTTTAAAATTATTTTTTTTTATTGCGATTAATTTAAAAAAATAGGATAAATATAGAAATAGTTATTAGAATTTCTATTATTAGTTTAAGTTTAATAGTGCTTTGGTGGTTTCTGACGTAGAGGGGATGGCGACGTTTTTGTGATTTCAAGAGTAGAAATCTTGGTTTCTACCTTGAATTCATGGTGTAACGATCGCAATAATCACGAAACAATAATAAAACCAAATTCATCTTCGTTTTCAATTCAATAAAGATGTATTTCATTAGTTTCCATTCATTTTCACATTAACAATAATTTAAAATTTTCTAATACTTAACTGCTAGTTAAATTTCAATTGTACCATAAAAAGCAACGAACGTACTAAATTTTTATTTCCAATTCTAACAAACAGATGTCGTTATTAATCTTTATTGAATTTTTTTTTAGTATTACCCGAGCTATTTTGACATGATAAGATGTCAAAAAGAATCAACAAAAACACATTTTGTTTTAGAAATAGTCTCATTCTGTTTTTGAATCTTAAAATAAAATGTTCAATTGAGTTTGTGAAAACATTACATAAAACTAGATTCATTAATGTGTTAAGATATATGTGGGCTTTTTTTAAGTTAATTGCTAATTAATGTGATGTGAAATAATACAAGTCCATCAATTACAAAATATTATAAGTCAAATTTACAATGAAATTATTATTGTGTTATGGTTGTAAACATTAATAAGAATACAATAAAAAATTTATTATGGCCAATTGTGACTTGTAATTGTCCATTTTATAAGAAGTTAACATTAATGAAAATGTTTCATCCTGTGACACCAGATGTTCTTTGTTTTCGATATATATAATACAAATCTGGATTATCAAAAAGATGTCAAGGTTTTTGATTAATAATAGCAACAATAGTAGTGGTGCGTAGTTCCAAATGGATATTCTATATTTCAAATCAGGAATTAAACAAATATTGGCTTAAAGGAATTCACTGGGTACCCGAAATAATATCTCTGCTCATTCAGAACGATATATTCAACAACTTTGGAGCATGGTATTGCAACTGGTGGAAACAGCATCAACAACAGAATATAAAATAAGGTTTTTATTATTTATATTATTATGATTACTATCTTTTCGTTAGATTTTTGTACTTATTAATTTTTTTTTGATGGAAAAATAAATTCCAGCTATAAGAGATTTCCAAAGTTAAGTTTCGTTTGGGGATAAACGGCATCCCGGGTAAATTAATTTAGTTACCAAAGGTCCAATTTTTATATTAGAGTAGTATTTGTTTTTTCTTTGTTGCAAGATTTTGAAACGCTCAACCAAAATTGTAAACTGTCTATGGAGACGTTGACACGTCCTGGAATTTACTCAAAGACTCTGTTTTAAGTACTGCTAAAGATCGCCGAAACCCATATCCAGAAAGAGAACTATGAACTGGCAAAGCAAGCCGTTACGAAACTATTTAGACGAACGAAGAGAGGATGGTGGAAGAGCAAGTATGAAGAGATTGAAAGCTTCAATAAAGAACATCAATCACGCAACTTATTTTGACAGGTTAAAACCTAAACCATATCGACTGCTATTCAAAACGAAGATGCAGAGTAGTGTTTTCAATTATCCGTGATTTTAACTATCCGGATATCGAATAATAACTATCTGGATATCGCGACTCGATTTGTCAACTCCACATACGTCCAAAATCTTTAGCCTTACGTCCTAGCATCATAATGTACTATTGTGTTAAATAAATACAGGTGTGCAATAATCAAAGCAACTCTAAATTATAATGATATTTGCATTAAAATGTCATACAAAAAAATGTCGCACAAAAAAACTGTCCAAGAACTTGGGTTAAAAATTAAATGAAAATCTTTGTTTTGACACATTTTTTTGACAAACTTATAATGCAATAATCTAGTTTTTGGTCTCACATACCAATCACGACAATCAAGATTTCTCCACATACATTGTTACTACTCATTATCACTTAGAATGAACGTTTTGTAAGCAAATAATATATATATTTCCTTGTTTTGACACACTTGATGATTTTTTTGGCACACTTCCTTAAAATCCCACCAGTGGTTTTCTAGATTAGGCAGACAGATATACCTATTTTTTTGCTTTTTAGAATCGTTATGACCTAAGTCTTAAAACGTCGAAAAATGCCAAAAACGCGAGTGTAAGAATTTCCCTTTTGACTCGAGAATATAATACTTAGGTTTTTCCAATCGAAGTAATTAGATGACTTATCATTTTATTTTAGGCTAATTCATTTACAAAAATATGGAGGGCTGAAATCTCTCAGCTCTGAGATATCAAAACCTCGTTCTGGGTTAAGGATTTTGACATAGCTTTCGGCAAAAAACTTTTAGTAGGACATGGTTTTTAGTTTTGGACAGCGATGTATATCAAACATAACTTTTTGTTAAAGTACATGTATTTTTTATCTCTATTTAGATATGTATTACAAAACTAACACGAAAAAGTCCAAGCGGCACGTATATCCGCTAGAAATAGGTAGATTTTGAGATCAGACAGTTTTGTGTGGCAGTAGAATCTGATGTATCAGATTAGTCTAAACAACACAAACTAATTTCAAACAGATATCGAAAAAATTTTAAAAAGAAAATTAGCTACATATAAGCAAAACTATATCTATCCAATTTTGCAACACACAAATATCAAATCAAATACCACAGAAAATGTGTGTGACAATTTATGACATAAACCTACGCTATATCATATGTCGTGCAATTACTGCAAAATATCAAAATAGTTTATTTCTAAGAAAAAAAATTAATTTCTTCTATTCAAACCTTTTTATTTTTTTTTCATTGACTATTATAAGGTTTTTGGAAATTGTAGTTATGGATTGTTGCAAACTTTTTTGTTGAAGCCAACAAGTCAAAAACCTCTAACTGCAGAGGTTTATATTTATAAGAAACGGATTAAAATGTTTCCACAGATTTTAAATTTATGAAGTTTTAAAAAATATTAGTATCCAAACGGCCGTTATAACGGATTAAAAAAACGAATTTTTTTTCTAGTATAAAGCCTCTAGTTATTTAACCATGGAACAGATTTTTCTGATTTACGAACTTGTCCAAGATATTAATAAAACACACATGTTTACGTAAGGGTTTTTGATCTGGCTCTACAAATGCGACCGTGAGAGTGCTGGTTGATTCAAACGCATTTTGTGTTTTACAAGCTTTTTTGTTGAAGCCGCTCACTCAGAAACCTCCAACTGCAGCGGTCTTTTTTTTGAAAGAAACTGATTAAAAAGGTTTCAAAGATTCTAAATTTATGAAGTTCTTAAAAATATTAGAATCTAAACGGCCGTTAAAACGGATCTAAAAAACATAGTTTTTTCTAGTATAAAGCCTCTAGTTTCTAAACCCTGTGTCGGATTTGACTGATTTACGAACTTGTTCAAGATATTAATAAAACGCACGTTTTAAGAAAGGGTTTTTTGATCTGGCCTTACAAATGCGACCATGAGAGTGCCGGTTGTTTCAAAAAAAAAATTTTTTTTGCAAACTTTTTTGTTGGAGCCACTCACTCAGGAACCTCTAACTGCAGAGGTCTATTTTTAAAACAAATTGATAAAAAAGATTCCAAAAATTTTAAGTTCATTAATTTTTTTAAAATATTAGTATCCAAACTGCCGTTATAACGGTTTTAAAAAATCAATTTTTTTTAGAAAAAAAGCTCTAGTTCCTTAACCACGTGTCGGATTTTGCTGATTCACGAACTTGTCCGAGATATTAATAGAACACACATGTACAGAAAATTTTTTTGATCTACCTTAACAAATGCGACCGTGAGAGTGCCGGTCGTTTTCGTTATATCTCATATCGTGTATATATATTTATATATATATATATATATATATATATATATATATATATATATATATATATATATATATATATATATATATATATATATATATAAATTTTTTTGTTTTGTTTTTTCATCTCCGCTTATCATATATAGTCGTTTGGCACAAAAATTTTTCCGAAATTCCGAGATGAAGCCCATTGCAATAGGTAGATTTTTATATGAAATCTACCTAAAATCTAGACGTTGTCGGAAAATTATATCATAAATTAACATAATTTAGTAAAAAGATTATACAATCAGCAAACAACTCAAAAACCTCTCCATTTAGCGTTTCGAGAAAACATTTCAAAATCACAAATATATATTTCTTTCAAAATTCCAAAAATATTGTAAAAATTAAATAAAATCAAAAATTCAATCTTTTTTCAAACAAAATTCTAAAAATATTTCAAAAATTATTACAAAATCAAAGATGAAAACTTTTACCAAAATTCTAAAAATATAGCAAAAATTATAACAAAATCAAAAATTGTAACTTTCACCAAAATTATAATAAAATCAAAAATTTTAAATTTTTCAAAATTCTAAAAATATTCCAAAACTTCTTACAAAATCAAAAATTGAAACTTTTTTCAAAATTCTAAAAATATATATAAAATTCAAAAATTTATTTTCAAAATTCTAAAAATATTCCAAAAATTAGAATAAAATCAAATAATTTAAACTTTTTCTAAATTCTAATAATATTCCAAAAATTCATAAATCAAAAATTCAAACTTTTTCCAAAATTCTAAATATATTGCAAAAATTATAACAATATCAAAAATTGAAACTTTTTTCAAAATTATAATAAATTCAAAAATTTTAAATTTATCAAAATTCTAAAAATATTCCAAAAATTCTTACAAAATCAAAAGTTGAAACTTTTTTCAAAATTCTAAATAAATAAATATATATATATATATATATATATATATATATATGTATATATATATATATATATATATATATATATATATATATATATATATATATATATATATATATATATATATATATATATATATATATATATATATATATATATATATATATATATATATATATATATATATATATATATATATATATATATATATATATATATATATATATATATATATATATATATATATATATAAAATTCAAAAACTCTATTTTTTTTTCAGAATTCTGAAAATATTCCAAAATTGGAATAAAATCAAATATTTAAAAATTATTGCAAAAATTATAACAATATCAAAAATTGAAACTTTTTCCAATTTTATAAAAATTATAATAAAATCAAAAATTTTTAATTTTTTCAAAATTCTAAAAATAATCCAAAAAATTATCTAAAAAAATAAATGAAATCATTTTTTTGACACACTTGACAATATTTTTTTAACAAACTTATAATGCAATAAAATTCTCAATAATAATAATTTCATGTTCATTATACATTTCATTTCATACAAATAACTAATTTTATTTTTTTTTTTAAATAAAAGAAAATCATTCTTTTGACACACCTGACATTATTTTTTTGACTAACTTATAATTCTCAATAATAATAATAAAATTTCATGTCGTACAAATAATTAATTTTATTTTTCCAAAAAATTGGGTAAAAAAATAAATCAAAATCTTTCTTTTGACACACTTGACAACATTTTTTTGACAAACTTATAATGCCATAATTCTCAATAATAATAATAAAATTTCATGTCATACAAATAATTAATTTTATTTTTTTCCAAAAAATTGGGTAAAAAAATAAATAAAAATCTTTCTTTTGACACACTTGACAACATTTTTTTGACTAACTTATAATGCCATAATTCTCAATAATAATAATAAAATTTCATGTCAAACAAATAATTAATTTTATTTTTTTCCAAAAAATTGTGTAAAAAAATAAATAAAAATCATTCTTTTGGCACACTTGACAACATTTTTTCGACCAACTTATAGTGCCATAATTCTCAATAATAATAATAAAATTTCATGTCAAACAAATAATTAATTTTATTTTTTCCAAAAAATTTTGTAAAAATATAAATAAAAATCTTTCTTTTGACACACTTGACAACATTTTTTTGACAAACTTATTATGCAATAATCTAGTTTTTGGTCCCACATACCCATGCCTACCATCAATTTCTCCACATTCTTTGTTCCTACTCATTATCACTTAAAACGAACGTTTTTAAGCAAAAAATTTACATATTTCCTTGTTTTGACACACTTGACGATTTTTTGACACACTTCGGTACAGTTATCGAACACATCGTCCTTTCGGCTCTTGCCATTGAGTAAATCTATTTTTAGAATACAAAATTTTTCAAATCCCTTCGGCCATTTTCTAGATTTCGTCGGTTGTGACGGACGGACGACCGGCAGACAGACATACATTTTTTTTTCCTTTTTTAGAATCAGTAGGTCCTAAAACGTCGAGGAATGCCAAAAAAGTGGGGGTAAGAATTTCACTTTTAGCTCATGAATGTAACACTTAGGTCTTTCAGACCGAAGTAAATATCTATATTTCATACAATTATATTCCTTATTTCATGCAATACAACTTTATGATATAATTAAACTTTTAAATAATACAATGATTCATCAAATTCATTAGGTGTTTCGTCTAATATCTATCTATCTATAATAATAAACCAAAGTGTTTGTCTGTCTGTGTGCGCTCTCCAGAGAAATCTGGAGCACACAGGAGTCTCAAATTTTGTCAGGAGAAAGCCATTGACAGGTACTAATGCACCTTGGAGCAAAAATTTTAAAATTTGATTTAGTTTTTTTTTAATTAATATATTTTTTCTACTTCAAGCTATGAAAATGCCATTTTAATATAGAGTAAAATCTATGTGAAAGTGAAACTTTTTCTAACTAGTGACTGAAATTTTCTTATCACTAGTGAGTGAAAATAAATAAGTTTCGGTGGTCGCCTACAGGTGGAGGTTAAAACCAAATATTTAAAAATAATAATTTTAAAAGTTATCTATAAAATTTCACATATTACTACAATTAGGCAATTTTCATGTATTTATGAAGTATTAACGCGTATATATTAAACATAATATATTATATGTTACTGTATTTTACCCCATAAAAAACATCAAAATCGTAAATGTAATACAAAGTTATATAACTATTTCCAACAATTTGCATGTATTTTTACATGGTAAATAAGAATATGTTATACATTATGCAAAATATACTCATCAATACTTCATCAAATTGTCTAATTGTAACAAAATGTGTAATGTTATAAATATTTTTAAAATGTTATTTTAAATATTTGGTTTTAACCTCCACCTGTAGGCGAACACCGAAACACAATTTGAAACTTATTGCACACTAACAAAAATTGACTACATAATTTATACTAGCTGGCAATATTTTATAAAATTCCTATTTAAATATTTAAAATTTGCTCGTTTCCTTGCCAAGTGACGTTATTTATATGATTGATTATATTAAAATTAGACAATTTGATGTGAAGTTATATATATATATATATATATATATATATATATATATATATATATATATATATATATATATATATATATATATATATATATATATATATATATATATATATATATATATATATATATATATATATATATATAAATATATATATATATATATATATATATATATATATATATATATATATATATATATATATATATATATATATATATATATATATATATATATATATATATATATATATATATATATATATATATATATATATATATATATATATATAGTTTTGTTAGATTTCTTGGGCGTTATTTAATATTTGATTAAAAGATTTTCTTTGGTATATAGCCCTTTTATATTTATTTTTTAAAAATAATTTGACGTTTCGTTGGAGTTTCCCAACATTTTCAAAAATTATTAAATTTACAAATAACAAAAAGATAGAAATTATATAAACAAAGAAAAATTTTTTATAATGACAGTAAAAACAACGACAAAAAATTGTTATTTTTTAAAAAAAAGAAAAGATTGAGTTACTTTAAAAAAAAAATTTATAACAAGTTATCGTAAACGTTTTGAAGATAATGTGAATCATTTTGTATATTAATAGATTTGTTTGTTTTTTGACTTTTTCTAATCATTATCATCTCCATGATTCTTCGTTTTTGATAGTTGGATTCTTTAGCAAGAATTTTAACATTGTCTTTCAGGCAAATTTTATGTTTTGTATTCTTGAGATGCTCGTATAAGGCACTTTTCGAAACTGAAGGATCATTGTTGTTAGATCCATTAATATGTTCATTGATCCTTTTTCGTAAATATTGGTTTGTATTACCAACATATTCTGACAAGCAAGAACAAACAACTTTATATACTAAATTAGAATTTTGGTCGAATGGGACTTTATCCTTAAGGTTAGAAAAAAGGAAATCTAAAGAAAGATTAGATCTGCCAACAGTTTTAATATTGTAATTTTTTAAAAGTGCTCGTATTTTTTCAAAGAGATGTTTTACATATGGTAAAGAAATATATTTCTCATCTGGATCTTTTAAATTTCTGTTTTCTTGACCATTAATGTGTTTAAAAATAATACTATTAATTGTTTTATGAATTAAAATTTTTGGATATCCATTTTTTATTAAAGTGTTCTCTAAAAGTTCGAAATTTTCATTATGAAAACGATGATCTGACAATTTAATTATTTTTTCACATAAAATTTTGATTGAGTTAATTTTATAGTTGTGTGGTAACCACGATTTATAATTCAAATAACGGCCTGACCAAGTGTCTTTGTGGTACCAATTTGTTGACAAAGTTCCATCGATGTTTTTTATAACTTTTGTGTCTAAAAATGCCAAACAACTATTATTTTCCAGTTCAATTGTAAATTTAATGTGTTCATCAAAACAATTAAAGGCATTTAAGAAATTATTAATTTCATGTGATGGAATTGCGGTAAATATGTCATCTACATAACGATAGTAAAAAAGTGGAGAAAAATTTAAGGATGATAATACGGCAGTTTCAACAAATTCCATCACTAAATTAGCTAATATGGGACTAATAGGTGAACCCATTGGAGAGCCAAACTTTTGTCTATATATTTTCCCATTAAAAGTGAAAATACAATTATTTAAAACTAATTCCAAACCTTCAATGAACTGCGTTTTTAACAATTTAGTTTTCGATCTTCTTTTGATAGCTCTCCAGTCATTATTAATTAGCTTCAAAACAAGATCACTATCTATATTAGTAAAGAGTGATATTACATCTAATGACAGTAACATATAGTCTGGTGGTAAAACAAAATTTTTAATTTTACTAATAAAATCTTCTGAATTTTTTAAAAAAGATGATGTGTTTCCAACACTTGGTTTTAGGATGTTAGAAAGGTAAGCGGATAAATTATATGTTGGTGAGCCAATGGAACTGACAATTGGACGAAGTGGTATGTTTTGTTTGTGTATCTTTGGAAGTCCATACATTTTTGATACTACACAATTGTTTTTTCTTAAAGATTTAGATTTAGATTTAGATTTAGATTTCCTTTTTTCTAACCTTAAGGATAAAGTCCCATTTGACCAAAATTCTAATTTAGTATATAAAGTTGTTTGTTCTTGCTTGTCAGAATATGTTGGTAATACAAACCAATATTTAAGAAAAAGGATCAATGAACATATTAATGGATCTAACAACAATGATCCTTCAGTTTCGAAAAGTGCCTTATACGAGCATCTCAAGAATACAAAACATAAAATTTGCCTGAAAGACAATGTTAAAATTCTTGCTAAAGAATCCAACTATCAAAAACGAAGAATCATGGAGATGATAATGATTAGAAAAAGTCAAAAAACAAACAAATCTATTAATATACAAAATGATTCACATTATCTTCAAAACGTTTACGATAACTTGTTATAAATTTTTGTTTTTAAAGTAACTCAATCTTTTCTTTTTTTTAAAAAATAACAATTTTTTGTCGTTGTTTTTACTGTCATTATAAAAAATTTTTCTTTGTTTATATAATTTCTATCTTTTTGTTATTTGTAAATTTAATAATTTTTGAAAATGTTGGGAAACTCCAACGAAACGTCAAATTATTTTTAAAAAATAAATATAAAAGGGCTATATACCAAAGAAAATCTTTTAATCATATATATATATATATATATATATATATATATATATATATATATATATATATATATATATATATATATATATATATATATATATATATATATATATATATATATATATATATATATATATATATATATATATATATATATATATATATATATATATATATATATATATATATATATATATATATATATATATATATATATATATATATATATATATATATATATATATATATATATATATATATATATGTATATATATATTTGAGTCCGCATCATAACATCGAAAAATCAAATCGTCGAATCACCAGAAATCACAAAACCGAAAGTTCATACCACCGAATTTCATATCATCGAAAGTTCATATCATCGAAAAGTCATAGCATCGAAAGATCATATCACCGAAAGTTCATTACGTCGAAAAGTCATAGCATCGAAAAATCACATCACCGAAAATCATATCATCGAAAATTTGATTCACAAAATCGAAAAATCATACCATCGAAAATCGTAAAATCGAAAAAAAAATCATATCATCGAAATATCATTACATCGAAAATATTCGATGTAATGAATAAATCATTACATCGAAAAATCATACCATCGAAAAACAGGGTGTACTCTCCTCACAGGTAAAACTTTTGTAAATTAAAATGTTAAATGTGAATTGGGCAATTCGTTTGAAAATGTACATTTATTTGTGGATTTTTTTTTAAATCAAAATTTTTTATGAGTGGAACGAATGGAAAAATCTAAATTCTGAATTTTTTATTTATTGCTTTGAAATGCAGTTTTGCCGGCATACATTTTTAGTAATTTCTTTTGGTTTACATAGATAATATATTATGTGCTATCATATTTTGAAGATAAAGTTTTAGGATTCCAAACAGATTTTTCTACGTTTTTTTGAATAATAAATACTATGCCCTATACTATTATATTATATTCACCCTGTATTCTTTTGAAAATGCGCATGTTTTATAGTTTTTTTTTTGAAAATGCCTAAAACATTTGGTATGTTTAGTATTGACGAAATTTGTATTGGCGAAAGAAAGTGTGTGTCAAGTGTTTTTCAAAAAATAATGAAGTGTGTTAAAACACAAAATGAGCATTTTTTGCTTAAAAATCGATCATTCTAAGTGATTACGAGTAATAACATTGAATGTGGAGAAAATTTGACGGTTGGCATTGGTATGTGGGACCAGAACCTTGATTATTGTATTGTAAGTGTGTCAAAAAATACTGTCAAGTGTGTCAAAAGAATGATTTTCATTTATTTTTTAACCCAATTTTTTGGAAAAAAATAAAACTAAGTATGTAATTTTTTTTATGACTTGAAATGTATTTGAACATGAAATTGGACATGTTTCTATCCAGTTTCAACTCCTCCCAACTTATAGGAACAATTGGGAAATATCAAGTTGTTGCAGATTAAATGTTTTTAAAAAAAAATGTAATTATGAGAAAGATATTTCTTTTGTAATCGTTTTGTGTGATTACACGACTTCTGAATAACAGGAACAGTTGGAAAATAAGTTTGAATTTTTGATTATGTTATAATTTTGGCAATATTTTTAGAATTTTGAAATTTAAATCTTTGATTTTTGATTAATTTTTGGAATATATTTAGAGTTTTGAAAAAAGTTTAGTTTATGATTTTATTATAAGTTTTGGAATATTTTTAGAATTTTGAAAAAGTTTTTATTTTGTTTTGATTTTTGCAATATCTTTAGAATTTTGAAAATAGTTTCAATTTTTGATTTTGTAATATTCTCTTGAATATGTTTGAACTTTTAAAGAAAATTGAAATTTATGATTTTATTATAATTTTTAGAATCTTAGAAAAAGTTTGAATTTTTGATTTTGTTATAATTTTTGCAATATATTTGGAATTTTGAAAAAAGTTTCAATTTTTGATTTTGTAATAATTTTTGGATTGTGTAGAATTTCGAAAAAGTTTAAATTTTTGATTTTATTAAAATCAAAAGGAATATTTTTAATTATTATATATTTTTATTAGGAATATTTTAATTTTTAAAAATTTTAGGACTTTTGAAAAAAGTTTGAATTGTTTATTTTGTAATATTCTATTGAATATTTTTGGATTTTGAAGAAAGTTGGAATTTTTGGTTTTATTATAATATTTGGAATTTTTTTAAATCAATTCAATCAGGCGTCTTTTTTCCGACTATGTATTTATATTACTTCGGTCTGAAAGACCTAAGTATTACATTCATGAGCCAAAAGTGAAATTCTTACCCCCACTTTTTTTTGCATTTCTTGCAAAAATTTTTAAGCGAATTTGATTTTTCTCTTTTTATTTTATGACATTACAAATTTAAATAATAAAACAGTAAGGATTGTGTTTGTGTTAAGGCTTTTTATATAGTTTTCACCAAAAGCTTTGTACGAGGAAAAAATTATTAACAAAATCAAAAATTAAAACATTTTTCTAATTTTCCAATTCCAAAAGTATTGCAAAAAATATTGCAAAAATTGAAACTTTTTTCAAAATTCTAAAAATATTCCAAAAATTCTTACAAAATCAAAAATTGAAACTTTTTTCAAAATTCTAAAAATATTCCAAAAATTCTTACAAAATTAAAAATTGAAACTTTTTTCAAAATTCTAAAAATATATATAAAATTCAAAAATTTAATTTTTTTTTTCAAAATTCTAAAAATATTCCAAAAATTAGAATAAAATCAAATATTTAAACTTTTTCTAAATTCTAACAATATTCAAAAAATTCTTAAAAAATAAAAAAATTCAAACTTTTTCCAAAATTCTAAAAATATTGTAAAAATTATAACAATATCAAAAATTGAAACTTTTTCCAAAATTAAAAAAATTATAATAAAATCAAAAATTTAAAATCTTTCAAAATTCTAAAAATATTCCAAAAATTCTTACAAAATCAAAAATTGAAACTTTTTTCATAATTCCAAAAATATTTCAAAAACTATAACAAATTCAAAAATTTCCATGTTCAATTATATTTACGTAAACAAACAGCTAAATTTATTTTTCCAAAAAATTATCTAAAAAAATACATGAAATCATTTTTTTGATACACTTGACAATATTTTTTTGATAAACTTATAAAGCAATAATGCTCAAAAATAATAATAAAATTTCATGTCAAACAAATAATTAATTTTATTTTTTTTCAAAAAAATTGAATAAAAAAATAAATAAAAATCTTTCTTTTGACACACTTGACAACATTTTTTTGACAAACTTATGATGCCATAATTCTCAATAATAATAATAAAACTTCATGTTAAACAAATAGTTAATTTGATTTTTTTCCAAAAAATTGGGTAAAAAACAGGGGCGTCAATTGGGTAGGGCTGGAGGGGCATTGGCCCCCCCCCCAAGGATCTGATACTATCAATAATTCAATACATCGATTCAATAAAACCATCCAATCGTGGTAGAATTATACACTATAAAAATTTCAATGTTCAATGCACGGTTATTTTGTAAATTCGTCTAATTTTTAGAAGATTTACTAAACTGATATACCAATTTTATCGCCTTCCTTTTTTTTGTTTTTTTATATTTTTTGTTAAAGAATGGATAACTAAACAAAAAATCCTGTCACTGAGAAAATATGACATAGGCCAATATTTTATGATAGAATAAAGAAAATAAAAGTAACTTAAAAAGTAAATAGCAAATTTCGACAAAAATTTGCTGAAACAAAAAAAATGTTGTTGCCAATAATCCAGCCGGTTGCCTAATCCTTGATCCTGTGACGCACCATCTTACTTAATGATTAAAGCTCACACATAGTTATATGAAGGCTCGTTTCTTCAAGGAAGCAATAGCGTCTCATCATCAAGGATTATTTCACAGCTAAGATTGAGTGTGCTACCGTAGACTAAATACAGTTCATCCGCCAGCACCCCTAAGATGTCACCTTGGCTTGTGATATCTCACTGCTATTGCCAGTGGTATGTGATATCTCACGTTAGCTCATATGTCAATAGCAGGGACTGGAGTACGCGGAGTTGTCACACCCGTAGATCAAAAATAAAAAAAAAATTTTAAAACAATAAAATCTGATCCCTCCATGCCCCACTTTTTTTGAGAACCCTGACTGTTTGGCCCTGTTTTTTATCTATATCATATTGTACAAACTTTACAACTTTTTTAAAAACCATAATATAAAAACAATTCTAAATGTAAAATCCTATAACATATCTAAAGTTTTCTTGATAGTTGTGCTAATTTTTATAAAATGAATGAAAATAATTACGGGAGTAATTTAAATTTTTTGTGTTATTTCCAGTGATTTTATAATAGTGAATGTTTTATAATGGACAAGCAATATTTTCAAACGACACGAACAAATTAAGTTATGTAAATATTTTCAAAATTTGTTATGAAAACTTGCTGACAAATTCTTTTCGCTATATGGACTATAATTTTTAATTCATAAAATAGCAAAAATTATATGTTTGGTTGGTTATAATAAAATCTAAAACGTATCCTAAACGTCAATCTTTGTTCATTTTTTTTATACAGTCACAAGGAGGGAGAAACTATTGTTTTTTGTGGTAGGTTTTTCTTATAGATTTAAAAGAAGCTCGCAATAATTGTACAATTTTGAATCAAATGAAAAATTTACGCACATTTATGGGTAGTAAACTGCCCAGACGTCCCACGCTGCGTGGAAATGTCCCACATTTCGTTGCGTTGTCCCACGGAGAAATTTGTCCCACGAAGCGTCCCACGAAACAAATATTTCCACCACATTTGCCCGCATTATCGAAATAATCAAAAAACCTTATATCTACCTACGTACAGTTTGCGCAATATCTTAGTCAAAGCAATGGCTTCACAGTTTTTTCTTGCAGTTTGTATGATGTTATGTATATGTTGATTTAACTATATTGAGAGAACAAACCAGTGCAATATTTTTTTTACTAAATAGTGTTTTAACTATAATTTTCATAGAAATACTAAACTCAGTTTTTTTCACTTCAATAATTTACATTTTATTTTGCAAATATCTTTTGATGTCTAACACATCTACCTCAGCGAAAAGGTTTCTTTGTTTATAGAAACATCTCCCCGGTGTATATACGAGAGATCGAAAGTATATTATGAAAAATAAAATACAAAATATTTTACTTAAAAAGACGCAGTTTTCCGTATAAATTCATAAACATTTAAATTTTCAAACCAGAGTTTACAATTTTACTTTATTCGAGCACTCATTTCAATCCTTTGAAATAATATTCAAAAATTAAAATGTTCATAATTGGAATATCGTTCTTACTCGTAAGAGTAAAATTTTTGTTTTTTCGATTTTACTCCTTTGGAGCAGATTACATTTTCCTGTTCTTTCATTCGATTTGCAAAAGAACAAAATTAGTCATTCTTTATATTTATTTTTCTAGCAATACATGAATAATTGAACGAATCATTCGAAGCATTTTACGTTGGAAAGCATCAAATTTGAAGCAAAAATAAATGTTTTGAGTATTTGAAAGAAAATATTTATTTCAATTTAGTAGCAAGAATGATATTTTACTATTTTCACTCCTCTGTGTGGGAGTGTTATATTTTTTTTAAGCTACGCACTCTGAAAGAACAAAGTAAAGGAGTGCTATAAGTAGCGTTTCAAACTCTGTTTAAAACACACTTTAACTAGGTAGCTCAAAAGTTAAATTATTATTTTCTAATTTCTAATTTTTTTTCTCAATAAAGAAATCAAAATATAACGACGCAAAAGTTTATTGTATTACCAGTCGGAGTGAATTTGCAAATTAACAGTGGACATTATGATATTAAAAGAAATATATGATACAGATAAACATAAAAAAGCGTTGCTATAAGCCGCCAGCTCCTGTAGCTTAAACATGTTTTGTTGTTATTTTGTTTTCTTGTTGTTATTTAACATTGGCAAAAAGCTAGTTGCAATTTGCGCTGATAACACGAACACCAATTTTAGTGGTGTCACGTCAAGGGGTGAAAATTTAGCAAGCTAAACGCGAATTTGAACCAGAATGTATTGGGTATTGGATTCGCAGCCCGTATTCTAAATAATGCAATAAGAAGTGCTGCGGATTTAAATGGCAGGGTTAAAAAAATTTGGATATTTTACTGCCTTTACTGGTTTAAGTTGAAGGAGTTCTGCGGCAAAAGTAATGTCAAACATAACCAACTTATTGGATACAGTGAAACTCGCTGGCTGGCGGTAATGCCAGCACTAGAAAGAATTTTGAAAATGTACGAACCACTGTAAGCATATTTCCTAATGGTTGAAAAATGTCCAATTAAAATAAAAGAATTTTTGTAGAATTAAATAGTAAACAAATAGTAAAGGAAAGCATTAAATAGTAAATTTATGCACAATCTAGTTAGCAAGTTTTCACCGTCCCACTTTCTCGCAATAGAAATTCTAATTAGTTAGTATTTGGAAGAATGTTTGCATTTTGTCCCACATTTTAACGATTTGGCTCTGGTCAGTTTAGGGTAGACATAACTCTTTCTCTCTGAGACAAATAAAGGAAAACAAACAAAAAAACGATTCGACATAAGAGGAGTCACGTAGGGATTGCAATCCCGTGGTGTTTTATGGATCCTGGGACAACGTGACTCATAAATTTCAAATCCCGGGATGCCTGGGATCGTATAGAAAAACCGCATCCTTTTTTCTATGCTGCACGATCTGCTGTCGTTTACAAATTCACTCTCTGAACAGTTACAAAGCAAAGATATAATAATTTCTAGCACAAGCGCTCTAATTAAAATTACTTTCTTGATGCTTAAACAATGCAGAGATTGTACTAAATTTAAAATTATTTTTAACAAATGAAGGGATTTTGCAGAACTTTGCGGCATTCGCTTCGATGAAACGACACCAGAAGACAAAGATCTAGCAGAGTAACCAAGGTAGTTCAAAAGCATTTTATTTTTATTTCTAAGTCCATGCATTTAAATGCTTTAAAATGTATGTGTGTATAAAAATGTGTATGTTATGTTTTACGAAAAAAATCTTTTTATGTCATTTAAATTCTCGCCCCCCCCCCAAGATTTTGGTGAAATGACGCCACTGGTAAAAAATAAATAAAAATCTTTCTTTTGATACACTTGACAACATGACAAAATTCTAAAATATTCAAATATTCAATAAAATATTCTAACAAATTCAAAAATTTCCATGTTCAATTATATTTACGTAAACAAACAGCTAAATTTATTTTTCCAAAAAATTATCTAAAAAAATACATGAAATCATTTTTTTGACACACTTGACAATATTTTTTTGATAAACTTATAATGCCATAATTCTCAATAATAATAATAAAATTTCATTTCAAACAAGTAATTAATTTTATTTTTTTCCAAAAAGTTGAGTAAAAAAATAAATAAAAATATTTCTTTTGACACACTTGACAACATTTTTTTGACAAACCTATAATGCAAGAATCTAGATTTTGGTCTCACATACCAATCCCGACCATCAAAATTTCTCCAATTTCAATATTCCTGCTCGCAATTACTTAAAATGAAAGTTTTTTAAGCAAAAAATATGCAAATTTCCTTGTTTTGACACACTTGACAATTTTTTGACACACTTCCGGTACAGTTATCGAACATATCGTCCTTTCGGCTCTTCCCATTGAGTAAACCTATTTTGAGAAAATGTTTGAAATCCGTCCAGCTGTTTTCTAGATTTCGTAGGTTGTGACGGCCGGCCGGCAGACATACATATATTTTTTTTTGCTTTTTTAGAATCAGTAGGTCCTAAATCGTCGAGAAATGCCAAAAAAGTGGGGGTAAGAATTTCACTTTGAGCTCATGTATGTTATACTTAGGTCTTTCAGACCGAAGCAAAATCTTTTTTGACACATTTGACAACGTTATTTTGACAAACTTATGATACCATAATTCTCAATAATAATAATAAAATTTCAGGTCATACAAATAATTAATTTTATTTTTTTCCAAAAAATTGGGTAAAAAAGTAAATAAAAATTTTTCTTTTGACACACTTGAAAACATTTTTTTGGCAAACTTCTAATGCAATAATCTAGTTTTTGGTCTCACATACCAATCTCTGCAGTCATGATTTCTCCAAATTCAATGTTTCTACTCGTAATCACTTAAAACGAATGTTTTTTAAGCCAAAAATATGAAAATCTGCTATTTTTGACACACTTAATGATTTTTGACACACTTCCAGTACAGTTATCAAACACACCTTTCGGACCTGTCCATAGAGTATACCTATTTTTAGGAACCAAAATTTTTGAAATCGCTTTAGCGGTTTTCTAGATTTCGTAGGTAATGACGGCCGACCGGCAGACAGACATACATTTTTTTTTTTGCTTTTTTAGAATCAGTAGGTCCTAAAACGTCGAGAAATGCAAAAAAAAGTGGGGGTAAGAATTTCACTTTTGGCTCATGAATGTAATACTTAGGTCTTTCAGACCGGAAACATTGCAGGAATTCTGATTGAATTGATTTAAAAAAATTCCAAATATTATAATAAAATCAAAAATTCCAACTTTCTTCAAAATCCAAAAATATTCAAGAGAATATTACAGAATAAACAATTCAAAAATTTGGAACATGGAAAATTTTAAAATTTTTAAAAATTATCATAAAATCAAAAATTTAAATTGTTTTTCAAAATTTAAAAATATTCCAAAAATTTAAAACAAAATCAAAAATTTAAACTTTTTCGAAATTCTAAACAATCCAAAAATTATTACAAAATCAAAAATTGAAACTTTTTTCAAAATTCCAATCATATTGCAAAAATTATAACAAAATCAAAAATTCAAACTTTTTCTAAGATTCTAAAAATTATAATAAAATCATAAATTTCAATTTTCTTCAAAAGTTCAAACATATTCAAGAGAATATTACAAAATCAAAAATTGAAACTATTTTCAAAATTCAAAAGATATTGCAAAAATCAAAACAAAATAAAAACTTTTTCAAAATTCTAAAAATATTCCAAAACTTATAATAAAATCAAAAATTAAACTTTTTTCAAAATTCTAAATATATTCCAAAAATTAATCAATCTTTTTAAAAACGACATTTAATCTGCAACAACTTGATATTTCCCAATTGTTCCTATAAGTTGGGAGGAGTTGAAAATGGATAGAAACATGTCCAATTTCATGTTCAAATACATTTCAACTCATAAAAATAATTACATACTTAATTTAATTTTTTTCCAAAAAAGTGGGTTAAAAAATAAATGAAAATCATTCCTTTGACACACTTGACAGTATTTTTTGACACACTTACAATACAATAATCAAGGTTCTGGTCCCACATACCAATGCCAACCGTCAAATATTCTCCACATTCAATGTTATTACTCGTAATCACTTAGAATGATCGATTTTTAAGCAAAAAATGCTCATTTTCGTGTTTTAACACACTTCATTATTTTTTGAAAAACACTTGACACACACTTTCTTTCGCCAATACAAATTTCGTCAATACTAAACATACCAAATGTTTTAGGCATTTTCAAAAAAAAACTATAAAACATGCGCATTTTCAAAAGAATACAGGGTGAAAATAATATAATACTATAGGGCATAGTATTTATTATTCAAAAAAACGTAGAAAAATCTGTTTGGAATCCTAAAACTTTATCTTCAAAATATGATAGCACATAATATATTATCTATGTAAACCAAAAGAAATTACTAAAAATGTATGCCAGCAAAACTGCATTTCAAAGCAATAAATAAAAAATTCAGAATTTAGATTTTTCCATTCGTTCCACTCATACAAAATTTTGATTTAAAAAAAAATCCACAAATAAATGTACATTTTCAAACGAATTGCCCAATTAACATATACTGCTGACATTTAACATTTTAATTTACAAAAGTTTTATCTGTGAGGAGAGTGCACCCTGTTTTTCGATGGTATGATTTTTCGATGTAATGATTTATTCATTACATCGAATATTTTCGATGTAATGATATTTCGATGATATGATTTTTTTTTCGATTTTACGATTTTCGATGGTATGATTTTTCGATTTTGTGAATCAAATTTTCGATGACATGATTTTCGGTGATGTGATTTTTCGATGCTATGACTTTTCGACGTAATGAATTTTCGGTGATATGATTTTCGATGTTGCGATTTTCGGTTGTGTGATTTTTCGACGGTATGATTTTTATTTTTCAATTTATTGCTTTTTTTCGATGTAACGATTTTCGACGGTATGATTTTTCGATGATATGACACGATCCGATATATTTTAATTCTAGGTTAACACGAGCTTTTTGGTCTAAATGATTTTTTAATTTATTGTTGTGTTTTCATTAAGTTTACTTTTTATTATATTTTAACGTCGATATTTCGGCACATGCCATTTTCATAGACCTACAATAATCAATAATTTAACCATTAACATCGATTGAATGGTATTAGTTTGAAAAATGGTTTTTTTACATTTATATATAATATTTATAATTAAATGCATCTTACAGAAACCTTATTACAGCATATAAGAAAGTTTCTAAGCTCAAAACCCCAATCCCTAATTAAGAAAATAAATTCTTTGTGCAAATAGTTTTCATTTTCATGTTCTAATATTGTCTTCGAGTTAAAATTGTAATTGTTTTAATATTCTTTTTAATTTAATTTTCTTCTTTTTTTCAATTTTTTTTAATTTTTTGATTATCTCTCATGTTTGCATTGATTTGATTGTATTATATCGTACTATGTGTGGATTTTTTAAAGTTCATTTACCTTGGTAAGGTCAGTGATATTAATTCTAGAGTCACCGTTCGGTCCAAAACAAAAATAAAAATAAAAAGGAAAATTATGAAAAACATACACAAACTGTTGGTCTATGGCAAAATTGGAGGAAATATCTCAATCGTTAGCTTGTAACGGTTACGTTTTTTATAAATTGATCGAAAAACACTGATTTGGTTAATATATAATTTAGTTTAAAATTTTAATATGTTGAAGTGACGAGGTTTCGTAAAACCAAATTAATTTATTTATTTATTTTGTATTGTGTAGTTAATAATTCGTACTAGTTAGTAATTAGTTTTTCATTTTAAAATTGTAATGTAAGTTTTTATCTAATTTATTTAAAAGTAGTTCAAGTTAAAATATAAATAAATATATATAAATGTAAAAAAACCATTTTTCAAACTAATACCATTCAATCGATGTATAAATTAATGGTTAAATTATTGATTATTGTAGGTCTATGAAAATGGCATGTGCCGAAATATCGACGTTAAAATATAATAAAAAGTAAACTTAATGAAAACACAACAATAAATTAAAAAATCATTTAGACCAAAAAGCTCGTGTTAACCTAGAATTAAAATATAGTAACAAGTTGGTCGTATAAAATTGCAAATCTAAATACATATATATATATATATATATATATATATATATATATATATATATATATATATATATATATATATATATATATATATATATATATATATATATATATATATATATATATATATATATATATATATATATATATATATATATATATATATATATATATATATATATATATATATATATACTAGCGGGACCCGGCGTGCTTTGCTACGCCTATAAAAAAGTTTGTGCGCGTACATTTTGTTGAATTAGCAAAAATAATTTCAAAGAGTCGGAATAAGAATAGAAAGCGTATTTTTTAATTTTTCCGTTTGGGAAATATGAATAACAGAGAGCATTAGCATTCTAGCTGATCAATCTAGCTGGATTGAGAATCGAACGGCATGTCAAAATTTGAAAGTGATTGGTAAAGAGTTTTGGAGAAATTTTTAAGCTAGTTGTCGAATTTCCAATTCGATTAGCATTCGCACTATTAATAAGTCACAAGGCCTAACAATGTCAATTTGTGGGCTGGACCTAGAAACCTCGTGCTTTTCGCATGGTCAATTATATGTTGCGTGTTCAAAGGGTTGGAAAACCTTCAAGTTTTATCGTATATGCCCCTGAAAATATTGCAAAAATTATAACAATATCAAAATTTGAAACTTTTTACAAAATTTCAAAAATTATAAAAAAATCAAAAATTCAAACTTCTTCAAATTCTAAAAATATTCCAAAAATTCTTACAAAATCAAAATTTGAAGCTTTTTTCAAAATTCTAAAAATATTTATAAAATTGAAAATTCATAAATTAAAAAATTCAATTTGTTTTCAAAATTATAAAAATATTAACAAAATTAAAAATACAAACTTTTTTCAAAATTTCAAAAACTATAATAAAAACAAAAATTTAATCTTTAAAAACAAATAATTAATTTTATTTTTTTCCAAAAAATTGGGTAAAAATTAAATGAAACATTCTTTTGACACACTGACAATATTTTTTTGACAAACTTATAATGAAATAATCTACTTTTTGATCTCACATACGAATCCCGACTATCAAGATTTCTTTAAACTCAAGGTTACTACTCATTATCACCTAAAACTACCGTTTTTAAGCAAAAAATATGAATATTTCCTTGTTTTGACACTCTTGACGATTTTTTTGACACACTTCTGGTACAGTTATCGAACATATCGTCCTGACGGCTATTTTAATTGAGTGTACCTGTTTTTAGAAATAAAAATTTTTGAAATCCTTTCAGCGGTTTTCTAAATTTCGTAGGTGGTGACGGACGACCGACCAGCAGACAGATATACATTTTTTTTGCTGTTTTAAAATCGTTATGACCTGAAACGTTGAGAAATGCCCTAAAAAGTGGGGATAGGAATTTCACTTTTGGCTCGAGAATGTAATACTTATGTCTTTCAGACCGAAGTAATTGAAAAAAATTGTATTCCCGAATAGTTTCGTTTAATAGCCAAAAAATTCAAGTTATACAATACAGCCACTATTATTGATCTCAATGAATTGGAGGTAGAATGTCGATCAGAATTGATAATCGCTGACAAATGTTATCTACAAATATATTGTAGGTGGTACGAAGTTCACCGAGTGGGTCTTCTAGTAAAAATTTGTAATTTTAATTTAAATCAGTGCTAATCGGTGTACAATATTTTTAGTTAACCTGTTTTTTGCTAATACAATAAGATTTGCTGATTTACCCACACGTGAGCATGCAACATATAGTTGCCCATGGGAGAAACATGGATTTGCCAAGTCCAAGCCACAAATGGACATTGTTTGTCCTTGAGACTTATTTATGGTCATGGCGAAAGCCAAACGAATAGGAAATTGAAGTCTTTTGAATGGTATTGGAGAATCTGATGGTATCAATGGAGAATCTGATGGTATCAACTTTTTATTATTATTTTTTAATATCAGCACAATGCTTTAAACTGTAGCTAGCTTCATTCTTTATTGATCATGAGGAAAAAGTTAAGAAATTTTAAACTTTTTCATTGAGAAAAATATATTTCAAAAATAAGTTTTTTTTCTTCAAAATAAATTTTCATACAAACTTGGTAAAAGTAATTTCATTGTGCATGCACTGTAATGTTTTTGGGGCTTAAACTGTTTCTAAACGTTAAAGGCTCAAAATAGCTAAATCGTTTTTATGCCTTTTTGGACAATTTATTAACCTTTCAAAAACGTTCATGAAATAATGACTGTCCATGAAATAATGATTTTAAGCGGCGTTTAAAAGTAATATTAGAAAAGAAGTAATAAATTATGTGCAATACCCTAACAAACTATTGTTTTAATACAGATTTAGTGACAATACAAATTAGTTATCATCATTATAGCATTTACTGTTTTTTGTCAAACCAAATTTGAAATTTTCCACCTTCGTGATTTTGAATCTAAAATATAAATAAAAACCAAAAAAGCAAAAAAAACGGAATGACGTGAATGCCGTAATTTACGAAATACATTTAACATTCAATTCGCAATTAAAATATATTAAAACTTTTAATGAGATAAAAACTATCCTATCGAGTATATATTAAGCGTAATATATAAAATATTATTCTTAAGTCGCTCAAACATGAAAATTGCCAAAATTTCCCATACAAACTTGTATGAAAAATTTAACCTATTTTCGTATTTCTTTTACGGACAGAAGAAAATATAGTACATTATGATGCTAGGACGTAAAGCTAAAGATTTTGGACGGATGTGGAGTTTGCAAATCGAGGCGCTAGCCGAGATTTGCACCCACATTAAGTCCAAAATAGCTTACGTCCGTGCATCATATACTATTTTTTATTCGCCGCAAGCAAAATATTTTAAGAAATTGGTTTATTCTAAATTAAAATTATGAATTTTCATAAATTTTAAAATAAAAATATGTGGAACAAGTAACCTATGACAAAATATTTATTATTTTTTCCAAATTATTGTGTAGCTATGACAACAAATGATAACAACTATTTTAATTGGATAATGAAATTTTGAATTTAAGGGTCGCTTTGATAAAAATTTTTATTTTTCATAGAATTTAAACAAATACAAATGCTTTTTACTTTTTTGGACGTAGCTATGACAACAAAATAAATAGTTGAAAAGTGATACTTTAAAGCCGCAAATCACAGTAATAAAGTAACACTTTAATATGCATGCGAATAAAAAAGTATTTTATATATTATGCTCAATATTGTCAGTAATTGTCAGTAATAGTTCATAAAGAAACTTAAATTATTTAATTGTAGTATAATGAGAAATTTCATAGATAATTTTTAAAATTATTCAAGTTGTGTTTTGAATGAAATCCCATATAAATTTTATTGAATTTATTCTCTTTTCCCCCTTTTGCAGCGCCAAAAGAAATTTAAATTATTTAATTGTAGCAAAATGAGAAATTTCATAGACAATTCAACTCTCTAAAAAAAGTTTCAATAAGGTCCAATCAAAACGCTTCATTT